>QRFJ01000741.1:389032-434468 GCA_006176705.1 Cocos nucifera | reverse complement strand
CATTAAATGATTACATCACACCATCTGTAGCCGATGCAGCTTCGAGCATCAGGAGACCGCCTGTACGAGCAAACAACTTCGAAATAAAGCCGGCGATGATCCAGATGATTCAATCAACTGTCCAATTCAGTGGACACGTGCATGATGATCCGAATGCCCATATTTCTAATTTTCTTGAACTTTGTGATACTTTTAAAATTAATGGGGTGTCGGATGATGCTATTAGATTAAGGTTATTTCCTTTCTCTTTACGGGATAAAGCTAAAAGTTGGCTTCATTCTCTTCCTGCAGGTTCTATCACAACTTGGGATGTCCTAGCCCAAAAATTCTTAGCCAAGTACTTTCCACCTTCCAAAACTGCTAAGATGCGCAACGATATCACTTCTTTTATGCAGATGGACATGGAGACACTATATGAGGCTTGGGAGCATTTCAAGAAACTGCTGAGGAGATGTCCACATCATCAACTACCCGTATGGCTTCAGGTACAAACTTTCTATAATGGTTTATCTCCTACTAATCGATCTATGATTGATGCAGCAGCAGGAGGAACCATTAATCCAAAAAATGGAGGAAGAAGCCTTCGATCTGATCGATGAGATGGCATCAAATAGCTATCAATGGCAGACAGAGCGCATGATGCCAAAAAGACTAGCAGCTGTGCAGGGAGTAGATTGCGTGCCAACCTTACTAGCTGAAATTGCAGCCCTTAGAGCCGAAGTCAACAACTTAAAGGGAACAGCTATGCATGTTCAGAGCATTACTTGTGACCTGTGTGGAGGAGAATACGATACGAGCAATTGCCAGACAGGTAATCCTTTTGCTAAAACAACTGATACAGCTAATTATATTGGTAATTTTTTCAGGCCGCAACAAAACAATCCCTACTCCAACACATACAATCAAGGGTGGAGGCAGCACCCAAATTTCTCATGGAGCAATCAAAATGCAGCACAACAGCCACCCCCGGGATTCCAAGTACCTGAAAAGAAGTCCAACATGGAAGAGCTGATGGTCAAATTTATGCAAAACCAAGAAGCAACTATAAAAAATTTGGAAGCCAAACTTAGGCAGGACCAAACAGCAGCAATTCGAAACTTGGAGATGCAAATAGGTCAAATGGCTAAGATAATCTCCGAGAGACCTCAAGGATCCTTGCCAAGCAATACGGAGACAAATCCAAGGGAGCAAGTCAATGCTATCATCCTTAAGAAGTGGTACAAAGCTTGGAGGAGCCACATCAGAAGAAAGAGACTGAAGAGCCAACTACAAATAAGGAACCATCAACTCAAAATTCGTCAGTCACCAAAACAACCAGCAGATGGATGGTCTCCAGGTATACGGTTTGCTGATCCAAATGTGAAGCCCTACGTGCCGCCACTACCATTCCCAGAGAGACAAATACAGCATCCAGATAAGAAATTTTCTAACTTTTTCAAAATTTTAAAGAATTTACATATTAATATTCCTTTTGTAGATGCTATTACTCAAATGCCCAGGTATGCCAAGTTTCTCAAAGAAATCCTTAACAAATAAGAAAAAGCTTGAAGGAGCATGAGAGAATAAATTTGAATGAAGAATGCTCAGCAATACTTCAAAATAAATTACCACAGAAGCTAAAAGATCCAGGGAGTTTTACTATCCCCTTGCATTATTGGTGATTGTAGTTTTGATAAAGTTTTATGTGATTTAGGAGCAAGCATTAATCTCATGCCTTTTTCTATTTTCAGGAAAGCTGGGTCTAGGAGAACCAAAGCCTACCACTATTACTCTTCAATTAGCCGATAGATCCATTAAATATCCAAGAGGTATAGTGGAGGATGTCTTGGTAAAGGTAAACAAGTTTATTTTTTCCCTGTTGATTTTATTGTTCTTGATATGGAAAGAAGATTATGATGTACCCCTTATTTTAGGGAGACCCTTTTTAGCTACTGGAGGAGCTTTAATAGATGTTCAACAAGGAAAAATTAATTCTTAGAGTCCAAGACGAACAAGTTACTTTTAATGTTTTCAAAGATACTAAACATCCTGATGATAATCAAACTTATTTTCTAATTGATATTATTGACAATCCATTATATGAGAATTCTGTAGAAAATAGGTTTGAGACTATAAAAGTGAGTAATGTCAAATTGAAAGAGGACTCGAATCAAACATGAAAGTATTCCAATTGAAGTGGCACCGGATTGATCCACTTTAGAACTCAAAGAAAGTCAAGCTGAAGACTATAAATCAGAACTACTAGATAGGTTGTTTCTTTTCTTTTTAGTTTTGATCATTTTTTTTTTTTTTTATTTTTCAGTAATTTATTGTTGCTCTTTTACTGCTCTGGTGTGTATTTTCAATTTTGCAGAAAAATCAATGAGAACTCAAGCAAAATTTCAAAGCTCCAAAGAACCAGACTGAACCAAATCAGGTGTATTCCTTCCTATCCTTTATTGCACCCTTTATTTTTCTTTCTCCTTTAAGACAATGTAGAATAATAATTAATAAAAAAAAAAAATCAAGAAGAAGAGAAAGAGCTAACTTAAGTTAGATACTTAGTAATGATTATTAAAGCAATTTTAGCACACTTAGCACACTAACAAGGCAAAGTAGGTAATTATAAGGCCAACTGAGGATTCAATTATCACTAAAAATTGATAATTAATATACATTCTAATCAAAGAAACTTGAATTTAAGGAAAGAGCTAAAAAAAAGTGCAAAAGATAGAGTATATGTGGATTGCCCAAAGCCTAGTAACTGGATCTCTGCACCTAGGTCAAGTGTGAAAATTCACGTAAAATGGTGAAGGAAAGGCCAGGATGCTCAGCAAAAAAAAAAAAAAGGGTGTGAAAGCTACCTTAATTCATGAGTATAAAATTGAGAATGTATAGAAAATTGACCAAAATAGGTGATAAGAGAGGATACTTTTGTTCTTTTAATTTAATACTGAAATGCTAAAGTTAGTCATCACGAACACAAGTGCTATAGATCTTTGATGTACTCTAAGAAAGTTTTTAATTGTATTGACTGAAAAATTTGCTTCTGAAGCTCAATGCTTAGTTAGCAGTATTTTCTAAACTTTTTGACCTTTAATCCTAGATTTTATCTTTGTGATGGATAATCTTATTGAAATATGGTATTAAATAAAACATTGCTAAGGGACTAGCAATGACTAAGTTGGGGGGTGTGATAAGTGGTAAAAATATACTAATAAAAGTATTAAATTATAAAATAAATTAATCTATTTTATTAGAAAATTGATACTTTTATTAATCTTATGTAGGAAAGAAGGCCACCAATGTGAAGATCTTATTTTTCTTGGTTCTGATGAAAAAAATTTCAGGCAAAACGGACTTCAAACGAGCCCAAAATTGAATTTCAAAAAAAAAAAAAAACCGCCGACGCAACGCTGACGTCAGGATGACGTCAGCATTTTTCGCGGCGCACGGTGGACCATCTGAAGGGTATTTTGGAATTTCACAGCAAAGAGCGCTCTGATTGGCTGAAGAATGCGGCGGTCCACGCAACACCGGGCTCGCGCATGGTCCATGGAGGGCAATTTGGGAATTCTGGCTGATCCAACGGGCGGTTTTCACTGAAGCTTGATCGGACGGCCGAAAGAAGGCGCTGATGGATGGCATCCGCAGCTCCCGATCGAGATCCAATGGCTGAGATTCATCTCGACATAAAACTAAAGATCTGAAGGCTTATTTCAATGCACGATCGGATGGCCCAGATTCGATCCAACGGTTGATCCAACGGCTGGCATTAAATCCGACTTGATCTGGGTTATTTTAAGGGATTTTTTGAGTGATTTTTGGACCGTTTGATCAACATCTAACGGGCAGAATTACCCAGATCCTTAATTTGAGTTATTTTGGGAGTCTAAAACCTAATTTTTGATGGATTTTGGGGAAAATCAAACTCTTTATCTATAAAAAACCTATGTTGTCCGTGAAAAAAAAAGAAGAAATCAGAGAGAGACAAAGAGAGAGATGGGGAGAAAGAGAGAGAGGAGAGAGAGAGAGAGAGAAAGAGAGAGGAGAGAGATAAAAAAAGTGATTTGTGAGAAAATCAAAAAGGATTTTTTGATTTTTCTTCGACGATCAAGACATCGATCAAGGAGCCTCTTCTTCTTCGCCAAGTTCTCCACATCAAGAGCAGCAGACAATCAATTTCAGCAATCAAACAGTCTAATTTCTCTATGCTTTTTATTTTATTTACTATTTTTGAACTTGTTATCATGAACTAAATTTTTTTTTTACTAAGGCTAAGGTGTAGCCACTCTTTTGATGCAATATTCAGTATGATTTATTTTTAAATTTTATTCATGAGGAGTATATAAATCTGATCTTAATGCTTTTAGATTACTGGCCATCTTCTAATTGATCTGATGAACATAGATGTTACGGACCAAGTACATCTATGTTAATGCTTCTTGATTATATACCTTGTATTATGAATCAAATTAGAATTCATATGCATGCAGAAATTTTAGTGCGCTTTGGATGCAGCGTATTTTAATTAGAGGGTTTCACAAAACCTAATGCATTAATATTTATTTAAATTACACCTGGACCAAAGGGTAATTAATAAATATTAATAGTTTTGCTATGCCTGGACCAAAGGGTAGTGAATAAATTAGGAGACTCCACCGTCACATGAAATAAAATTAATCTAAAAATCTGAATATTGTATTGACTGAGTTGGTGAACCGATTGCCTTAGTAATCCATTGCTCTTGAATTTAAAATCCTAATAATTTACACTCTCTCTATTTAATTAAAAACTTTTAATTATTTTTTTATTTTTTTAATTTCTTATTCTCATAAATCGATCTTCTAAATAAAGCATAGGAAAGAGCTTTTCAGTACTTATTTTCCAATCCTCTAGGGACGATACTCTACTCATTCACTTTATTACTTGATCGACTGGTGCACTTGCCATAGCTATAAATTAGCATGCATCACTCTCTCCTCATCCTATCTTAAATTAACGAGGCCTTCGACTTTGCTCAAGTTAGGATGAGGTTTTCCTCCTATTCCTCACAAGACTGTAGGGGCATAAATGGGTTATTGAATGGGCCTCTCTCTTCATCCCATCTTAAATTAACGAACCCTTCAACTTTGCTCAAGTTAGGATGAGGATCTCCTCCTATTCCTAACAAGATTGTTGGGGCACAAATCAACCATTGAATGGGCCTCTCTCTACATCCCATCTTAAATTAACGAGGCCTTCAACTTGCTCATGTTAGGGCGAGGTTCTCCTCCTATCCCTAACATGACAATAGGGGCACAAATGGGCCGTTGAATGGGCCTCTCCCCTCCTCCTATCTTAAATAATCAGAGATCTTCGACTTGCTCATATTAGGATGAGGTTCTTCTCCTGTTCCTAATATGGCCACTTTTGATTGCTTCTTTTCTGTCATCATATAATTTTTGCACCAAGAAATAATAATGTTGAAATGGAGTTTTATTGAAGGAAAATTACTGATAGTACATTCTCAAATTTTTTGAATTCCAAGATCATGAGAGTGTTGTTCCTCCAAGCTCCTTCAGGTGATAAGTTTCGGACAGAATGACCTCCTCTATTTCATACGGGCCTTCCCAATTTAGAGCAAGCTTTTCTTGATTTTGAGGTTGTGAAATAGCTGCTCGTCGAAGTACCAAGTCCCCCACTTTGAATATTCTACCTTTGACTTTTGAGTTGTAGTAGCGAGCTACTTTTTGCATGTAGGCTGCCATCCGAACTTATGCTTTTTTCCATTTTTCTTCCACCAAGTCGAGATTAGCCCTTAGGTCCTATGAGTTGTGCTACTCATTAAATACCATGACTCATGCTGATGGGAGTTTAAGTTCTATCAGGATGACAGCTTCAATTTCAAATGCCAAAGTGAATGAAGTTTCTCTTGTTGGCAATCTTTGGATAGTTTGGTAAGCCCAGAGTACATGATAGAGTTCATCTATCCAAGTCTCTTTTGCCCTCTCAAGCCTTGCTTTGATATCTTGCAGTAGGATTCTGTTAGTTACTTTGGCCTTTCCATTTTCTTGTGGGTGAGCCACTGATGTAAAATGGTGAGAGATATTCAGATCTTCATAAAATTCAGTAAATTTTGCTCCAACAAATTATCGCTTATTATCTGTTATGAGAGTCCAAGGTAGGTCGAATCTGCAAATAATCAACTTTCAGACGAAATCCTGCACCTTCGCTTCAGTTATTTTTGCCAAAGGTTTCACTTCAATCCACTTTGTGAAATAGTCTATTACCACCAAGAGGAACTTTCATTATCTAGACGTCATTGGAAAAGGTCCGAGTATATCCATTCTCCATTGTGCAAATGGCCATGGGGTGGTCAGGGTGTAAGTTCGAAGGCTGGCTATCTTTGAATATTTGCATTTCTTTGGCAGCGATCATATTTTTTGACATATTTCATAGAATCATGGTACATGGTCGGCCAATAGTAACCCTGCCGAAGTAGTCTTTATGATAAAGATCTGGCCCCTACATGACTTTCACAGATTTTCTCGTGTACTTTTCATAATGCAAAATTAGCTTCTGAAGGTCGGATACATCTCAAGAGTGGTAAAGAATATGATCTTTTATATAGCTTGCCTTCATACAGAACATATCAGAAGGCTTGGTTTCTGAGTTTTTGAGCTTCTTTCAGATTATAAGGAAGAACTCCATCTTTAAGATAGGCGACCAGTGGATCAATCCAACATGGCTCATGGTTGATCTATATTACAGATTGTAGTTTCTCTAAACTTGGGCATTTCAGAACTTCAAAGAATACTTCTTTAGGCAGTTCGATCGGGGCTAAAGTGGCCAGTTTAGAGAGAAGGTCGGCTCTGGTATTTTTTGCCCTTGGAATCTATTGGATGTTCTTCACTTTCTCAAGATATTTCATCATGCTTTCCTCTTGTGCTTCATAACTACCACTAACCTATCCGACCACTAGTTGGAAATCACTATAAACTTGGAGTCGATCTACTTCTAACTCTTTAGCTATCTTTAACCCAGCGATTAACACTTCATATTCGGCCCCATTATTAGTTGCAAGGAATTCAAAGTGCAACGCATATTCGACGATGATCTTCTCTAGATTAACCAAGATCAGTCCTGCGCCTGCACCAGAAGCGTTGGAAGAGCCGTCCACATATAAGACCCAAAAATTATTAGGAAGATTGGCTCTTTCTTTAGAGGAGCTCGGTTGCAACCATGAAATGCTGGTTTCATTCTATTCAAGCTCGGCTTCATCCAGAATGGTGTATTCTACTACAAAATCTACCAATATTTTGGCTTTGATTGATGACCAAGGTTGGTAGTTAATATCAAATTCGATGAGCTCAATTATCCATTTTGCTATTCTCCCAGAGGCATCTATTTGATGAAGAACTATCTTGATTGATTGATCAGTAAGGAGGATTATGGTGTGCCCCTAAAAATAAGGTCGGAGTCTCCGGGCTACAATCAATGGAGCATAAGTTAGTTTTTCTAACTTGGTATACCTGATCTCAACATCTCTCAAGACCCAGCTTATGTAGTAGATCAGCTGCTGTACTTTCGCTTCTTCTTTAACTAAGACTGCTGCCAAAGCTGCTGAGGAGACCACTAGGTATAGAAATAGTTCTTCTCCAGGTTCAGACTTGGCTAACAGGGGGGTGAGCAAAGGTAGTCCTTGAGCTCTTTAAAGGCTTGCTGGCATTTGGTGGTCCAGCAGAAGTCCTTCGATTGCTTGAGAACTTAAAAAAAGGGCATGCATCACCCGATCGACCTTGAGATGAAGTAGTTTAGGACTGCCACCTTTTCAGTCAGATGTTGAAATTCTTTGATGGATTTTGAAGCTGTCATCTCTTGAATGGCTCAAATCTTCTATAGATTTGCTTCAATCCCGTGCCTTGACACCATGAACCCCAAGAATTTTTTTAAAGTCACATCGAAGGCACATTTGATTGGGTTCAACTTTATCTTGTATTTTCAAATGGCATCAAAGATTTTCTCGAGGTCGGCAATGTGATTTTTTGAAGTTTGGCTTTTGACTAGCATGTCATCTACATACACTTCCATATTATGATCAATTTGCTCCTTGAAGATCTTATTGATCAGGTGCTGGTATGTTGCTCCTACATTTTTGAGTTCGAAAGGTATAACCTTGTAACAGTAATGACCATGGTTAGTAATTAAAGTAGTTTTCTCCTCATCCTCTAGTGCCATCCGAATTTGACTACAGCCGAAGAAGGCATCCATGAAAGTGAGGAGCTCGTGGCCCAAAGTTATATCCACCAGTTGTTCAATTCTGGACAGAGGGTAGTTATCTTTTGAGTAGGCTTTGTTCAATTTTTTGAAATCTATACACATTCTCCATTTGTCATTTGCCTTTTTGACGAGTATGACGTTGGAGACCCAGTTCGGATAGTTGACTTCTCGGATGAATCCAACCTTAAGGAGCTTATCAACTTCTTCTACAATTGCCTTCTATCTTTCTAGGGCATGGCTCCACATCTTTTCTTTCATTGGCCGATGTTTTGGATCAACAGTCAAACGATGCTCCATGACTTCCGCATCGATTCTCGACATGTCCATGGGGACCCAGGCAAAAACATCTATATTTCTTTAAAGGAATTTGACGAGCTGCTCTTATATCCCATCAGTTAGATTAGAATCAATCTATATTGAGTGCTCCACATTTCCATCATTTAGAGAGACTAAGATAAGATCTTCTATCGATTCTCTCCTTTCTTCCATGAGGTCGTCCCAAACATCTAACCCATCAACAAGACAAGGGTCGGACTGTTCTTCCTTTTACAGGGCAATTGAGTAGCTGTGCCTTGCTAGAGCTTGATCTCCCTTGACCCTCTAATCCCGTAACTTATCAAAAACTTCATCTTCAAATAATAAGTTGACACCATCGCTTGAAGTGTATTTAGACTAGGTCGGCCGAGAATTGCATTGAAGCAGAGGGAGCCTTTACTACCAGAAAATCCATGTGCACTCTAAATTATCTTGGATATTGTCCTGCAGCCATAGCTAGAGTTATTACACCTTCAACTGGTACTGCAGCACCAACGAAGCCTACTAGTAGGGAGTTTATTGATCCAAGCTGACTATTAAATATTGATATTTTGGAGAAAGCATCATGAAACAAGACGTCAGCCAAACTTTCATTATCAACTAGGATGCAACGTAAATTATAGTCTGCTATATTTAAAGAGATTACAATCGCATCATTGCATGGGAACTGTACTTCCCGTGCATCTACCTCAGTAAGGTTATGGGTTCTTCAGTCCTCCATCTCTTCACTGATCCCTCAGATCCACTGGCCTCTTCTTGCTAAAGTCCCCTAAAGATAGTGTTGATGATGTCGAGAGGTGGTTGATCTTCTTGTTGTTCCTTCTTTCTTGGTGGTTCTGGCTGTGGCAGTGCCCTCGATCGATCTTCTCTTGCTTCAAGCCAACATCTGAGAAATCGACTTAGCCAACCTCTCCTGATGAGCTCCTCGATCTCATCTTGAAGCTGAATGTATTCTTCAATATCGTGGCTATGGTCATGATGGTAGAGATAGTACATGTTAGGATTGTGCTTGTCAGGATGACTATGCATCCTTTCAGGCCTTGGTAGTTGCTCCTTGATCTTCGTTAATACTTATATTTTTGGAGCATTACGGGGGACATAGTTGTGAAACCTTCTGGGGGGAGAATTTCTTCGTGCCCTTCTATCAAAGCTTCTTTGACGATGAGCTTGAGGAGTTTGGGATCGCTTGCGCTCGGAGGGAGTCCGTAAGCACGGCCGAACTTCATTTGGCCCTCCATCATTTGTGGGCTTATTAGACTCGTCCACCTATCGCTCTCCTGTGGCTTCCTCATCCTTCAACTTGAAAGCTTCTTCTGCTTGGGCATATCCTTCAGCCCGAGCTAGCAGATCAGTAAAGTTTCTAGGGTACTTCTTCTTCAGAAAGAATAGTAAATCATTCTTCTGAAGGCCGTCATTCAGTGCAGCCATTGCAACAGACTGATCCAGGTTCCAAACTTCTAGTGCAGTAGCATTGAAGTGATTGGCAAAAGTTCGGATGGACTCTCCTTCCTTTTGCTTGATGTTGATGAGGGAGTCTGAACCTCTCCGAGGATGCCGACTGCTAACAAAATGAGTCACAAACTGATGGCTCATCTAGTCAAAGAAGAAGATCATACCCGGCTTCAACATCGAGTATCAGTTTCTTGCGGCTCCATTCAAGGTAGATAGAAAAGCTTAGCATAAGATAGCGTCTGGTGCATCATGGAGCAGCATCATGATTCGAAAGGCCTCTAGGTGATCGATTGGATCAGAGATTCCATCATAGCTTTCAAATTAGAGAAGCTTGAAGTTTGGCAGAATGGGCTCTTGCATAATTCAGGGAGAGAAAGGGGGATCATTCCAGACATCATCATGGTGAGCCGGGGTGACGTAGCAGAGTTTCTCAATCCATTGGTCCATCTCTTATAGTTTCTGATCGAGGATGTCATCTCGATCATAGATCTTGGAAGGCTTTCGACTGTAGATGGGAAAGATCTCTTCTAAAGAAGAATCATGATCTGAGCAAGGATCCTCTGCTCTCTTTTTTCCCTTCCCAGGGGTGATAGGTATGCTAGCCAAAGTGTGCCTCCTTGGGATCGGCTCCTGACATCCCAATGATGGGTTTTCTTACAGAACCACCATCGGAGGTTGTTCCATGGCCTGCACCACTTTGGTAAGGCCCTGAACCCACTGCATTAGCAAGTTAAACTACTCCGAATCTACCATGGCCGCCAGGGGAGGGGGTTGAAGCACTAGCGATGGAGCGGAAATGGATGAATCTGGCTCAGATCTGATAGCAGAAGCGATAGATCTCTGGGTGGTCACCTTCTTTGGAAGAATTTCTTAGGATTGATAGAGAGGATGGAGATGAACCTTGAAGAAGAAGATCCATAGGATCAATTGAGCACTCCTTTAAGAATAATGATTTACAAATGTCCCTTCCTCCAGCATCAATTTTATTGGTGCAGAATCTGGTTGACACCGGATCAAGCTGGAGTTGAGGAAGAAGAGGTCGCCGTCGTTGACCTATAAAATAAAGTTCCATCTAGAGTCGGTGGTGGTGGCTCTGGTAGGATCCTCCGATGATCAAGTCAGCTCTTCTAGCCAACAGAAAAAGAGTGCTCAAAAAAAAATTCTGCAGAGTTTTGAAAAGAAGAAGAGAGCTTAGAGAAAATATATCTGGAGGGTCCCTTTTATAGACGAAGCCTGTAACAAACTTGAAAGTGACAGCCGTAACTATCGAATAGTGGGTTGCTCGGGGTCACATGTAGTTTGTTACGGAGAGTAGTGTTTGTTATCATGACATGCCCATTTGTTGGGATTTAATAGTCGAAGTTTGGAGGAAGCAGGCATTGGTTGGTGAAGAGCTTTGACATATATCAATTTTAGAGGAGTTTAGACTCCTCTAAGTTGTTTATGAGTGAGTTGATTCATGTCGTATAGAGAGTTGTAGATTAAAAGGGGTTTGACTGAAAGAAATCACCTAGAGGGAATACGACTAGAGGAGATCATCGAGGAGGAATGCTAGTTGAAATCTGAAAGTAATCCACTGGAAGAATTTGGATGGAGTTCGACTGATGGAGAAGTCCGAAAGGAGTTCGACTGATAGAGAAGTTCGGCTGAAGGAGAAGTTTGAGAGAAGTTTGGCTGAAGAAGAAGTCTAGAAGGAGTCCGACTGATGGAGAAGTCCAACTGATGGAGAAGTCCGGGAGGAGTTCGACTGATGGAGAAGTCCGATTGTAGAAAAAGTTCAAAAGATGTTCGACTGATGGAGAAGTCTAGAAAGAGTCCGACTGATGAAGAAGTCTAGAAAGAGTCCGACTGATGGAGAAGATCAGCTGAAGGAGAAGTTCGGGAGGAGTCCAATTGATGGAGAAGTTCGAAAGGAGTTCGACTAGCGAAGAAGAGGCAATTGAAGCTCTTCTACGATTATAAATTACACTTGGCTGAGCATTAGACCAAACTTCGATGGGAGCGGGGTTTACCCCCAACAGCCAACATCAAGATGATCAACCATCAAAGGTCGGAGGTGGAAAACATCTAAGAAGATCATCAAGCCAAGATCGGTCACCACCTTATGTTGAAATCTGTCAAAGTTGAGGGCCTTCAAGAGATAATCTAGAACATCGAGCAGGCCCTAATAAAGGTGAAGGAGGAGTTGGCCTCAAAAATTGAGAAGAGAAAGAAAGTTGAGGCCAAGGTTGCTGTAAAGGAGGAGCATATCTTAAGGTGGATCTCGGAGGCCAAGGACTAGGCCATACAAGATTTCAAGGCCTCCTCAGTGATGAAGGACATAGAAATCGATTTCGATAAAATAGCCTTCATCAAGGGGTTCAAGCTCTACCAAAGGAACATGGCTGAGAAGTTTTTCGCACTCGACCTCAGCTTCCTAGATGGAGGATCTTCTGATGATGAGGTGGGAACATCTACTACAGATGCCGATCTTTCATTCTCTAAACCACCTTCTACTGTGCTCCCCACCACATCATCCAAACCAAATCCAGAGCCTGAGGCCGCCCAAGGGGCGCTGAGCTCTCCTACTGCTTCCCCTCCTGAGGCTGAAGATTTTTGACCATTGTATTCATTTTATTTTATTATTTTTTTTATTTTTCTCATATTCAAAAATATTTTGATTAGTGAAAGTAAATTTCTCTTTCACCATGACTTTGTGTTTTAATACTTTATGCATTAAATGCAATCCCTTGTTGAAAATGATCCTCTGCCTTAGGGCATCCCTCTGAAGGCTCATATTAAAAATTTGAAGAAGAAAATCCAGCAACTTAGTAAAAAATTGAAGAAAACTAAAAATGAGCTCTAAAAGTCGAGAAAGAATCATGCTAAGGCTTCCGTAGAAATCAATCGACTTCGTCAGGCACATAAAAGGGATTTTAGGGAGTATACTAGCAAAAAGGATAATTTGAAAGAAGAACTTGAGGAAATTAGAAAGCATGCCAGTGATAAGTCTGAGGCATTGACTGCTAAAATTAGTTTCCTCATAGTCGAGCTTAATGCAGCAATGAAAAAGATCCAACTATTGGAGGGAAGCTCGGCATGGTCTATCAACCAAGAGGAGTATGGCTAGGATTGGTCAAAAAGATTTTTTGACCTTCAGTAGCAGCTGTTAAATGCTGAGAGGGTGTATAACTCCTATTGAATTGGTTGGTGTGAGCAGATTGTTGATTATAGGAAGAAGCTTAGAATGGCGAATGCTGAAGTAATGCGACTTCAGAAATAATTGGCTGATATGACCTAGGCCGATCTGAGTGGAGACTCGGATGAGCTTCTCTCCTTAAGGAGCACTCTGGAGAGCTTGTCCACGGTGTATGGAAAAGACCAGAGAGAGCTGGAAAGTTGAAGATGCAAATGGTTTATCAAAAAGATGCGGTGAAAGATGCCGAGACTGAATCAACCATTCTGAGAAAGAGGCTAAGAAAGGCTGTAGTAAACTTTCATAGATCCCAAAAGTTATTAACTGAGAGTTTAGCAACAAGATGGGAGCTAAAGGAAAAAGTACAAGATTTGAAGCACTCGCTGCTGTTGATAGGAACTAGCAGTCAGAAGTTCGATTCTGAATAGGACTTCGCCTTTTCCTTCTTTCTTTTTTTATAGTCGATCTCGAAGACCTATGTAATAAACTTTAATTTTAGTGAAATATTATTTTTTTCAACTTCCCTTCAATGTTTGGCCTTGATTTAATGCTTGTTAGTCCCTTCTCCTATTTTTTTGGATGCCTAACATTGACGTCATGTTGAAATGATTGCTTTCATCCCCTATCTTGTATATCTATCCTCCTTGTTTTTGAACAAGGGTCTTCGAACATGTCTAAGAGCAAATTATTTCTCTTTCTTGGGAACTGAAAGTCTTTGATCCCCGTGGGGTTTTATCTATGTCAAGATGAGGTCCTCCTCCTATTCCTGGCATGGTTGGCTTGTCTTTCCTGTTAGGACGAAATCTTCCTCCTATTTCTAACAAGATTGCTGGACACAAAAGAACCATTGAGAGGGCCTCTCTCCATTACCTTTAGTTTAAGAATCAGAGATCTTTTGTCCCCCATGGAGGTCTTTATCCATATCAAGACGAGGTTCTCTTCCTATTCCTAATATGGTTGGCTATCTTTTTTGTTAGGATGAGGTCCTCCTCTTGATCCTAACAAAGTTGCTAGAGCATAAAAAGGCCGTTGAGAGGGCCTCTTCTCATGACCTCTGGTTTAAGAATTAGAGATCTTTTGTCCCCTATGGGGATCTTTATCCATATCAGAATGAGATTTTTCTCCTATTTCTAACATGGTTGGCTATCTTTTTTGTTAGGATGAGATCCTCCTCCTGCTCCAAACAAGGTTGTTAAGGCACGAAAGAACATTGAGAGGGCCTCTCTCCATTACCTCTAGTTTAAGAATCGAAGATCTTCTATCCCCTATGGGGGTCATTATCCACGTCAGAATGAGGTTCTCCTTCTGTTCTTGATATGGTTGGCTATCTTTCTTATTAGAACAAGATCCTCCTCCTATTCCTGACATGGTTTTCCAGAGCACAAAAGGGCCGTTGAGAGGATCTCTTCCTATTACCTCTGGTTTAAGAATCGAAGGCCTTCTATTTTATTTGAAAACAAAGTTCGGCTGAATAATTTTCTGTCATTGCATAACTTTGCACTAAAGACAAGAATGTTAAGGTAAGAAAATTTTATTAAAATGAGATTATTTGTAGTACATTCATAAGTTTTCTGAATTTCATGATCATAGGAGCGTAGCCCCTCCAAGCTCCTTTAAATAGTATGTTCCTAGTCGGACGATTTTCACAACCTCATTGGGGCCTTCCCAATTTGCAGCAAGCATTTTTTGGTTGTGTTTAAGAGATGTCAACCCTTCATAGCACCAAATCTCCAACTTTGAAGACTTTAGTTTTAACTCTAGAGTTGTAGTAGCGGGCTACTTTTTGTTTATAAGCCGCCATCTTGATCTGAGCTTTCTCTCATATTTTTTTTTAATAAATCAAGATTTGCCCTGAGGTCTTGCGAGTTACATTATTCATTGAATGCTTCAACTCGTGTAGAAGGAAGTTCAAGTTCAATTAGGATGACTGTCTCTATTCTAAAGGCCAATGCAAAAGGGGTTTCTCCAGTTGGTAATCTTTAGGTGGTTCCGTAAGCCTAGAGCACATGATAGAGTTCATCCATCGATATTCCTTTTGCTCTTTTAAGCATCGCTTTTATCCCTTGAAATAGGATCCTATTTGTTATCTCGGCTTCATCATTTGTCTGTGGATGGGCTACTGATGTAAAATGATGAGAGATATTCAGGTCTTCACAAAACTCAGCAAATTTTGCTCCTGCAAATTAGCATCCATTATCTGTAATAAGAGTCTGAGGCAGGCCAAATCTGTAGACTATTGACTTCTAAACAAAGTTCTATACTTTAGCTTCCGTGATTTTTGCTAGAGGTTCACCTCAACCCACTTGGTGAAGTAATCCACAGCCACTATAAGAAATTTTTGTTATCTAGATGCCATGAGAAAGGACCCAGGTATATCCATCCTCCATTGTGCAAACGACCATAGACCACTCAGAAGTTTGAGTTGTGAAGAAGACTATCTTTGAATGTTGGCATTTCTCTAACATCGATCACATCTCTTCATATAATCAGTAGCATCTTACTGCATAGTCAGCCAGTAGTATCCTTGATGAAATAGTTTGTAAGATAGAGATCTGGCCCTAAGATGATTCCCACATACGCCTTCATGAACTTTCTTCAATGCCTAATCAGCCTCAGAAGTTTGGAGACACCTAAGAAGTGGCAAAGAATATGATCTCTTATATAGTTTTGCCCTCATACAAAACATACCGTAAAGCTTGATTTCTTATCTTCTGACCTTTTTTAGGATCCCTAGGAAGAATACCATCTTTTAAATATACAATGAGTGGGTTGATCCAACTAGGCTCATGATCGACCTGCATAATGTTTGCACATTTTCATGGCATCACCTAGCTCTGTGCCATATTGTAGAAGTCCCTGATCTTTAGCGTGGACCATAAAAGATCTTTGATGTTCTCTAAGGTAGCGTATTATAGATCCATCACCTAGATCTATGCTGGGGCACCTCCCTTCTTGGGCTAGAGGGAGGCGCCCCCTCTCTCTAGGGCTTCTTCAAGAACCTAGGGCAACTACTCTAGAGAGAAGAGAGAAGAGAGGTTGAAGGGAGAAAAGATTTGTATTGCTTGCACCTTTAATAAAACTCTAATACAACTTATGTATTTATACATAGCCGTTAGGCTTGACCAAAAACTCTCCTGGCTAATCCAATACATGAAAGCACTCATCGAGCCCATATACACCCATGTCTCCCATGCTCTTATCCTCTGGATCTAAGCCCGATCCATACATGAGTTAGCCCCCTTAAGACCGCTCAAACTAAGCCTTAAGACCCCTAAGATAGGTCCCTATCCTAGCCCCAAATAGTCCCTCGCATTGCTCTGCCCGTAGACTGAGCCAACTCAGTCTCAGCACTGAGCTGGCTAACCTAAGATTGGGTCGGCTTAGTTTTAGACTGAGCCAACCTAGTTGCATGCCATGCTGCAATTCTGAATGCGCTCATCTCTATTTGGCCTATCCTCTGAGACTTAGCTGACCCAGTTTCAGACTAAGTCGGCTAACCTAAAGAAATAACTTTTTCTACGGTCTTGATTTTTCGACTTTGGTTCCTTGCTCTACCTTGAATTTCATGTCTCCAAAGCACCAACCAAGCCCCTAGAATCCCTGGAGCCAACATCCTAGCTCCTTCCAAAGCCTTCCAAGGCTTGGGAGCACCATCAATCCTCATAATCTCCATCTTGGTGCCCCAAGCCGTAGTAAACCCCTCGGCAATGCACTCCTATATGATCCCACTGTCAATGCGCATCCTGACGACACCTATGCAAATATCACCTCTGCTAATCCTCTTCAGTTGTTATATACCTTTATGGCCTTTGGGATAACCGCCTCCATCGTTGAAGACCTGTGCTTGCTTCTTGGCACCATCCTGAAATTGTAGGATCTCTTCTGCTTAGCAGCTGCATCACTTTCTTTGGACTTTCCCAGAGAACCTATAGTATTTCTACACCAGCACATGCTGTACCACTTGACACGATCTCCTCAGAGCTATGCCTGTTCACCTACATATGCCACTCTACTAGGAACTATGCATCACCGACATTGACCCTCAGCTCTAAACTCATGGTAAATTTTTTCTCCACTTATGAAGCCACTACCAAGGAGCTCCACCTATATCCAAAGTCTATCTGATGTCACAGAAGTCGACTCTATCATCGAGTTTCTTGAGGTCAACCACTCAATGCTACACTACTGAGCCTGCCGCTGCACCTCGAACACCATCGCTGTCCCTTCGAATCCTCCACACTCTGTAGCCCTCTTCGAAGCCATCTTGGATACCTCCGCAACCCGTGGGTACCTCCAAAACCCAAGAGCTCATCCAACTCTTCTGAATTTAGTGACTGAACCCTAAAAAATTTTACTCTAGCCTTCTCCTCTTTTGCCCCTACACTAGCCATCACTTCAGTTGCACCCGAAGGAACTATAGCACAAATCCTTTTCTGGGCTCAGACCCACCTACCTCATCCTGAGGCTCCCGAGACTCCATGGCTGTCCCTAAGACCTACTCCCTGTCTCCCTAAGATGCCTTCTGACACTCTCTACTAAGATACCTCCCTCAGCAGCTGCACCGTCGAGCCTCTCTTAGCCCTATGTCTCTAGGAATACACTACTGAAGCACTCCAGTGCTCCCTGACTCGTCTCAACATTGCCTCCTCATAGGTATCCGGATCCTCTCTTGCTGTACACAAACCATCCTCCACTGAATTATGATTCTTTCTGGTGCTCCTGTAGAAGAAACCTGATCTAGGATACTCCTGACTGCTTGAGACTCCTAGTGCTTTCTGAGACCTCCTGGCTCTTTCTGAGACCTACTTTTTATCTCACTGAGATGCCCCTGACATTCTCTATTAAGATACCTTCCTCGGCTATTGCACCACCAAGCCTCTCTCAACCTCTGTGCCTCTAGGATAGCGCTCCTATAGTACTCTATGACTCGCCTCTATGCCGCTCTATAGTAGCCCAGTTTTGATTTGCTGGACCTTCATGGATCATCCATCTCCATCATCCCCAAGACTTCGCAAATCTATGCTTTGATCGAATTGCTAAATACATCTTCGACTACTTTTCCACCTTCCTACAATCAAAGGATGTATAATCGCTTCTTTGGCTTTCCTTCGACCATTATCCCTTGAAAAATCCCTCTCCAATAGTCCCACACTGCCCATCTTTCTAGAGAATCCTGATGCTCTCTACTGAGATACCTTCCTCAAATGTTGCATTGTCGAGCCTCTCAGCCCTGCATCTTCAGGAAAGCACTATTGTAATACTCCAGTGCTCCCTACCTTGTCTACCATCATACACCTCGACTTTTCTATCAAGATCGATCAACAAATCATACACCCAAACCTTCCACCTCAAAAAAAATTCTTTTTGTTAATCCTCTTAGCCTCCACCTTCAATCCACTACTTTCGGTTGGCCAAACCACATCAATAATAAAGATAGATCTGAGACATACCATGGAATACTCATGTAGATTCTTGATTTCATCCTGTATGATTTCTCCTTCGCTTTCATGCACCATCAGGCTTTGATACCAATTATTGGTACATCGTCTTGGCATCACCTAGCTCTGATGCCATATTGCAGAAGCCCCTAATCTTTAGCATGGACCATAGGAGACCTTTGATGTTCTCTAAGGCAGCATATCATAGATCCATCACCTAGATCAATGCTGGAACACCTCCCTCCTTGGGCTTGAGGGAGGCACCCCCTTTCTCTAGGGCTTCTTCAAGAACCTAGGGCAACTACTCTAGATAGAAGAGACAAGAGAGGTTGAAGAAAGAAAAGATCTATATTGCTTGCACCTTTAATAAAATCCTAATATAACTTATGTATTTATACATAGCCATTAGGCCCGACCAAAAACTCTCCTGGCTAACCCAATATATAAAAGCACTCATCAAGCCTATGTATACCCATGTCTTTCATGCTCTCATCCTCTGGATCTAAGCTCGACCCATATACAACTCAGCCTCCGTAAGACCTCTCAAATTAGGCCTTAAGACCCCTAGGATAAGTTCCTATCCTAGTCCCAAATAGACCCTCACATAGCTCTGCCTGTAGACTGAGCCAACTCAGTCTCAACATCGAGCCGACTAACCTAAGACTAGGTTGGCTCAGTCTTAGACTGAGCCAACCCAGTTGCATGCCATGCTGCAGTCCGAAACGTGATCCTCTCTATTTGGCCTATCCTCTTAGACTTAGTCGATCTAGTTTCAGACTGTGTCGGCTAACCTGCAGAAATGACCATTTCTGTAGTCTTGATTCCTCGACTTTGATTTCTTGCTCCACCTTAAATCTTAAATCTCTGAAGCACCAACCAAGCCCCTAAAATTCTCGGAGCCAACACCCTGGCTCCTCCCATGGCCTCCCAAGACTTGGGAACACCATCAATCCTCACACATGACTGCTTGGGCTTCTACTGAGCTTGGATGTTGTAGAGTTTCAAAAAGGACCTCTTTTGGTAATTCATTTTGGAGCCAAAATAGCCAGTTTGGAGAGAAGATCGGTCCTGGTATTTTCTATTCTTGAAATCTACTAAATTTCAAGGCTACTAAAGGTTGAAATTAAACTTTTCACTTGTTCCAAATACCTTTTCATGCTTTCTTTTTGAGCTTCATAATTGTTACTAACTTGCCCCACTACCAGTTGAGAATCACTATAGACCTTTACACAATCCACTTTTAATTCCTTGGCTATTCCAAACCCTACAATCAAAACTTCATATTTTCCCCCATTATTTATTACGAAAAACTTAAAATGCAGTGCATACTCTGCAATAACTTCTTCTGGATTGATTAGAATTAAGCCTATACCTACTTCGAAAGCATTGGATGAACCATCAACATATAAAGCCTAGAAGTCCTCAAGAAGATCTTCTTTTTCTTCTTTGAGGTTTGGCTGTGAACTAGAAGTACCAACTTCTTGATGCTCAAGCTCAACTAAATCAGGGATGGTACATTCTACCATGAAGTCGATCAATATTTGAGCTTTAATGGATGACCGAGGTTGAAATTTGATGTCGAACTCAATGAGTTTAATTATCCATTTTGCTATTCTTCCTAAAGTATCGAGCTGATGGAGGATGGCCTTGATGGGTTGATCAGTGAGAAGTATGACCGTATGCTCCTGAAAATAAGATCAGAGATTCCTAGCTACAATCAATAAGACATAAGTTTGTTTTTCTAATTTTGTATATCTTATTTCTGAATCTATCAGAAGTCAGCTTATATAGTAAATTAAATTCTAAATTTTAGCATCTCCTCTGACCAGGACTGCTCCAATAGCTGCTGGAGACACTACCAAATACATAAATAATTCTTCTTCAGGTTCAGGCTTAGCAAGGAGAGGGGGTTAACTGAGATAGTTTTTCAATTTCTCAAAGGCTTATTGACACTCAAAAGTCCAATAGAAGTTTTTGAGCTACTTGAACACTTAGAAGAAGGGCATGCAATACTCTGTCGATCTTGAGATGAAATGATTTATGACTGCAACTTTATCAATAAGGCACTGGATTCCTTTATTATTTTTGGAGTAGTCATTTCTTGGATAACTCAAATCTTCTTTGGGTTCACCTCGATTTTGCATCCCGATAGCATAACTCCAAGAAACTTTTCTAAAGTTACTCTGAAAGCACATTTGGTTGTATTCAGCTTTATCTTGTACTTCTGATGGGTGTCGAAGGTCTCCCTAAGGTTGGCAATGTGATTTATTAAAGATCGTATTTTGACAAGCATGTCATCTACATAGACTTTTATTTTATGACTAATCTTCTCTTTGAAGATCTTATTCAGCAGGTGCTAGTAGGTGGCGCCTGCATTCTTTAGTCCAAAGGATATAACTCTATAACAATAAATTCCATAGTTAGTAATAAAAGTAGTTTTCTTCTTATCTTCTAGAGCCATTAGGATTTGATTGTATTCGAAGAAGGCATCCATAAAAGTGAGGAGCTCAATGCTTGAGGTTGCGTCCATCAGTTGATCAATTCTTGACAGGGGGTAGCTATCCTTTGGATAGGCTTTGTTCAAATCTGTAAAGTTGATGCACATCTTTTACTTGCCATTTGCTTTCTTGACAAGTATAATATTTGTAATCCAATCTAGGTAGGATACCTCCTACATGAACTTGGCTTTGAGAAGTTTGTCGATCTCATCTACAATGGCTTTCTACCACTGTGGTGCAAAGTTGCGCTTCTTTTGCTTTATTGACCGACATTTGAGATCTACAGCTAAATGATGTTCCATCACTTTCATATCGATCCCAAGTATATCTGCAGATACGCAGACAAAGACGTCGGCATTCTTCTACAGGAAAGCGATGAGCTGCTTTTTGATTTCTCCTCTCAAATTAGAGCCAATTTGAATAGTATGGTCCTCATGCCTATCGTTTAAGAAAACTGTAACAAGATCTTCAATTGATTTTCCTCGCTCTTCAGTCAAATCATCGCAAGTATCAAGCCCATCCGCTAGACAAAATTCCGACTGCCTTCTCCCTTGTAAGGCAATGGTGTAACAATGTCGCTCTAGAGCTTGATCTCCTCTAACTTCTCCAACTTCATGACTAGTTAAAATCTTCATCTTTAAATAATAATCGAAACCACAGCCTAAAGTGCATTGAAGCTAGGTCGGCCAAGGATCGCATTGTAAGCTGAGGGAGCTTTCACCACAAAAAACTTAGGCCTTTGATCGCTTTGGGTATCAACTTGCTACAATAGGCAAAGTAATTATTCCTTCAATCGGCACTGTATTTCTGATAAATTCCACTAATGGAGAGCTTATTGTACCCATTCTACTGTTAGGTATAGACATTTTAGAGAATACATCATAAAATAAAACATCAATAGAGCTTCCATTATCAATCAAAATGCGACATACATCATAATCAGCAATATTTAAAGTAACTACAATCATGTCATTATATGAAAATTGAAACTTTTATGCATCTTCTTCAGTAAAAATGATGGGTTCTTTAGTCCTCTACCTTTTTGCTGGCTCTATCGATCCACCGATCTCCCTCTGTTGATGTCCCCCAGTGATGGTGTTAATGATTTTAAGTGGGGGTCGACCTCGTAGCTCATCTCCTCGAGGTGGTTCATGCTGTGGTAGGGCTCTTAGCCGGTCCTTCCTCCTTTTTGATCGACGTTGGAGTAATCAATCTAGTCGTCCTCTTCTGATTAGCTTCTCGATCTTGTCTTAAAGCAAGATACATTCTTCAGTATCATGATCATGGTCACAATGGTAGAGGTAGTACTTGTTAGGATTATACCTAGCTAGGTGAGTCCGCATTCTTTTTGATCTTGGCAATTGCTCCTTTATCTCCATTAATACATGAATTTTAGGAGCGTTCAAAGGGGCATAGCTGTGAAACCATCTAGGTGGGGAGCCCCACCGTGCCCTTCAATTCGGGATTTTTTGTCGATGAGCTTAGGGTGGAGTCTAAGCTCATTGCACTCAGGAGGATTTTTAGAGTGCAGTCGAGCTTCACTTAGCTTATCATTAGTTATGGGTTTACTAGATTTACTTGCTACTCTCCTGCAGCTTTCTCATCCTTCAACTTGAAGGCTTCCTCTGCTCAAGCATAGCCTTCTGCTCGGACCAGCATGTCGGCAAAATCTCGAGGATACTTCTTTTTCAAAGAAAAGAGAAGATCATTTTTCTAGAGACCGTATTTTAGTGCGACCATTGCAACTGACTGGTCTAAATTTTAGACCTCAAGGGCAGTAGCATTAAAGTGGCCGATGTAGGCTAGGATGGATTCTTCTTTCTTTTGCTTGATGTTTACAAGAGAGTTAGAACCTTATATCTGACATTGGCTGCTAATAAAATGAGCCGCAAAGTGGTGGCTCAACTGATCAAAAGAAAAGATGGTATCCGATTTGAGGCTGGAGTACTAGGTCCTCACTACTTCCTTCAGAGTGGAGGAAAAAATACAGCATAGAATAGTGTCAAGCATACCATGGAGCAACATCATAGTCCTGAAAGCTTCGAGGTGGGTGACTAGGATAGTGGTCCTATCATAACTTTTAAATTAGGAGAGTTTGAAGTTTGGCGGGATGGACTCTCGCATGATGTGAGTAGAAAAAGGAGGGATAGTGCAGATGTCATCATGGCGAGCGGAGGTGATGTGGCAAAGTTCATCGATTCGTCGATTTATTTTTTAAAGTTTCTAATCGAGAATGTCATCTCGATCATGGATCTCAAAGCATGGCTGGCTGGAAGGGGGTAGAGACTCTCCAAGACTGAAATCATGGTTGGAACAGGGGCTTTCTGCTTTCTACTTCCCCTTTCTATGGGTCACTGACTAGTTTGCCTAGGTGGGCCTTCCTTGCATAGGATCTTTCTAGTTGAATTGGTGCTGCGGGTTGCTGCATAGTCTTTACTACTTTAGTAAGGCTCTTAACCTGCTGTAGCAGTAGGTTAAACTGCTTTAGATCCACCATGATCGTTGGTGGAGGTTGAGGTGCTGGCGATGAGGTTGAAGTAGGCAGATCTACTAGTTCTTGGATGGATCTAGCAGTAGAGGCAGTGGATCACCTAGTCATAGTTTTCTTAGGTGGCATCTTACTAAAATAGGAAGAGATTAGAAGAAAAAAGAAGCTAAAGAATTGGAAAAGGTAGGAAGGAGATGAACTTGACTGGGTACTCCTTTAAGAACAAGAGCTCAAAAAGCCTTTCCTCTAGCACCAATCTTATTGGTGCAGAAAATGGTGTTGATGCTGAAGTTGCTGGAGTTTGAGAAGACGATGCCACCTATGAGACCTGTAAGAAAAAGTCCAGACCGATGGTGGGTGGCTCGAACAGGACCCTCCGATGCTCAAATCAATTTTCTAGCCAATAAGAATGGAGTATTCAAGAGAATTAAAGTAGAAATAAGAGCTTAGAAGAAAAAACATATATGAAGTATCCTTTTTATAGGCAGTGCTTATAATAGATTGATAGTGATAGTCATAATCATCTGTTAGTGGGCCATTCAAGCCACGTGGAGTCTATTATGGAGAATGAGCTATTATTCTGTTAGGATTTGTAGGTAGTTGAGGTTAGTTTATTGAAGTTTGGATGGTAGATTGGAGACTTCTATGCTTGGGAGTGAATCATTCATGCAAAACTCAAGATCGGTCTGGCCAATCCTGGAAATTGGTCTCTGGGTTGCGAAAGATGGATGTTCAAGTCAACTAGGCTCCTCTATTGTTGGCTTTGATAACTTTAAGGAGTTTGGCTGCCTTCAAGATTGGCTTGAAGTTGGAATTGAAGGGGTGCTGTGATTCATTGTCTATGCAGTGGCTGCTGTCTTGGGTTGAAAATTAGACTTGTGCTAATGAAGAAGTTCTTTCATAGTTCAAACTTGTTCGATCATCATACATTATATAAACCAGCTAGATCTACGATTATTAGAAAGTGATATAGTAGCTCGGCTACCATTAAGGTTAGCCACTATTCATAAAGTGGAGCCAAAGAGCTCAGCTAGAATAGGATTTAACTGAGGAGGGATTTGGCTGGATGGGGTTTCTGATGTAACATTGACAAGATATGCTCTATCGTGAAGGAATTTGGTTGGGTAAAATCTCGTCTGGATGAAGTCCGACTGGAAAGGAGTTCATTCTGAAAGAAGTTTGATTGGAAGGATTTTGACTGGAAGGAGCCGTCAATTGTAGTAAAGGGATTCGGTGTCCAAGGTCGTTCGGCCAAACTTTAGCATGCTTTTGAAAAGTCCTACACTCAAAGGTCATCACTGAGAAGATCCTTCTGACACTAATGGATTAGAAGTCGGCCACCCAAAACCTAGCGAACTTTGGTGGGAGCCAATTTTACCCCCAACAATTCCTAGGGTCAACATGAGCTAACTCTTTAGTTCATTAAAAATGCTGCTTGGCATTCAATGGTTTATTGGAAGTCTTTTGGTTGCTTCAAGGTGTTGAAGAAGGGGAGACATCATTCTGGTGACATGAAGACAAATCGGTTTCAAGTGGTTATCTTCCCTATGAGGTGCTGGACTTTCTTTATAGATTTTGGCAGGCCCGTTTTCCATATAGCTTGGATCTTTTCAAGGTTCACCTCGATTCCTCATTGAGAGACCATGAAGTTGAGGAACTTCCTAGATATGACCCTGAATGCACATCTAGTCAGATTCAGCTTCATTCAATACTTGTGAAGAGTAGTGAAAGCTTTGTTGAGGTCATCAATATGATATCTTATAATTCAGCTTTTCACTTACATGTCATCCATGTATACTTCTATGTTCCTCCCTATCTAAGCTTTAAAGATTTGGTTCAGCAATCTTTGGCAGGTCGTCCTTGCATTTTTTAAGCAAAAGGCATAATCTTATAGCAAAAAAGATCTCGATTGGTGGTAAAAATAGTTTTTTCTTCATCCTCGGGTGTCGTTCGGATCTGATTGGAACCATAAAAGAATCCATGAAGATGAGGAGCTCGTGATCTAACATGGCATCCACCAATTAATCGATCTAAGGTAATAAGATTGGCCCCATTTGGATTCTATTCCTCATGCTCGACCATAGAAATACCTTGACATTCAATGGAATTGTAGCACTCCAGATCACCCTGTAGTAAGGATAGACCAATCCTCTATTGTTAAGGAAATTATACAATGAGTCAACGGTATATAATCTATTTTGGGATAATTTCCAAGTTAATGTGTCCCCCACTCTAAAAGGTCTGAAGTTATTAATAATGGCATGTAATGCTTCCAACTGATCTATTTGTGCTGAAGTTAGAGGTTCTCTAAGAATGATTTTCTAGGACAGTCCTCGAAGACCGCTAAGACCTGATTGTGTAATTCTTAGGATGAGCTATTGTATAAAAATCTTGAAAGATATTTGTGAGAGTAAATGGTTCCACCTATGAGTCTTATCAAAATTAGATGTCAAATCCATCTCCAAGCTTAAAAGAGAAATAATTCTAGAATATAGACAAATTCTTGATGATAATTTTCCACATCGGAGATAATCTTGAGAGACTTCTAGAAGATCTAATACCAAGATGCCGTTTAGAGTAGTATGTAGCCTTAATTAGATTTCTCCTTGGATTGGTAGAACTAGCAACATATTTCCAAGCTCATTTGGCAAGCAAGGCAATGTTCATCTGTTCAAAATTCTTGATGCCCAAACCCCCTTGATCTAAGGTTCTACGTGCACCATCCCAATTGACTAAATAGTGAAAACCTCCCACCTTCTCTATTCCCTTCTATAGAAAGGCTCTTCCCAACTGATCAATCCTTTTGAGCATCTATTTTGGTAATCTAGATATTGACATGTAATGAGATAGCAAAGCAGATAAAACAGAGTTAACAAGGGTCAATCTACCACCACAAGACAAGAGTTTTCCTTTCTATGAAACCAATCTAGCACTGATCCTTACAATTTTGGTAATTTTTTAAAGAACTATCTTCTGTATCATGAAGGGGAGGCTGGTCACCTCCTCCTCAAACTTTTCAAAAAAAAGAAAAGAAAAGAAAAGGTAGATTAAGGTCATTTTGGGTCCCCTATATAGGTTGAGAGGTCTTAATTTACTATTATGTTAGGTTTGGTACGAGTCAATATTTTTTATGTTGTTTTCCTCACTTTGTTAAACCCAAACCCAACCTGATCTACTCCAACCAATTGCCATGGCTAGATAGGAGCATATAAATTGCTTTAGGAGAAAGGAGGGAGTGCAAACATAGACAAATGCAAATAAATTCCAATAGGTAATATCTAAGAACAACCATTTGATAGGTAATTTATGATCAAAAATATAATAATCCCTTTGTAAAATTTATTACATTTTTGGCCAAACTCATTTTTAATAGTTCAAAGCTACACTTTGTCATTTAATGGTGAAGCTGCAAGAAAAATAATCAATTTCCCAAGAAAATTGCTATGTTGGTTTTATTATGATTTTAAGATAGTGTTATAAAGAAACAAACTACTGAAAATAAAATAGAAGATTAAAAAGAGTTTGTATGGAGTGAGGCATGTAAGAAACTATCCTAATAACGTGATTCACCTCCTATGTGTAGGTCTGTTGTAATCTTATATCCAAGATATAATAACTCGCCTTAATCTGAACCTCCTCTAATGAGCACGACTGCTAGGGAGACTTGACCCAAATAACTCCTTCAAAAGCAATAAAAGAAAAACAAATAAGAAAGTGGAATCGTAGAGTGGAAGAAGAATATCTTAGGAGAAGAACTAGAAAGTGTGTGTGAGAGAGAGAGAGATCGAATAGTCTTAGATGTCTTAGAGCAAAAGGATCCATAGCCTATTTATAGACTTTATCTAGGTGACTAAGGAGACATTATGGTTTCAAGGGTATGTGATATTTCAAAAACATCATAATTCTTTGGAAATCAATGTTTTCCTTCAAAGAGTTGTAATTATTCTGAAATAGTTATTAAATAAAATATATTTTAAAGCTTTTAAATAACAAAAATTAAGGGGATAAAATTTATTATTTTTAAAAAAATTAAAAATTTTCAAATTAAAACTCCAATAATCCCTCACAAAAGATTAGAATTTTTTAAGAATATAAACAACAATATCTCAGCATTTTATAGTATGCAATAGATGAGGTCCTATAGACTTGAACCTTCGGCATGAAGGATGGATTGGAGGAAAAAATGATAGAGGAGGAAGGATGGATGAGAAAGAGAATAGATTTTCCATCCATTCTTTTATATATTTGGTGAAACATAGAAAGATAGATAAAAATAATTTTCTTCTCTATTTGGTATATGAGGAATAAAAAGAAGGATGGACGATATTTGTATAATACTTTTACTAAACTATCATTTGTTAAAAATATTATTATTATTTATTTATAATACTTATTCATACTAAAGAAGTAAAGCAACGTATAAACTTAAAATCTTTATAATTATATAAAAAATTAATTTTTAATTTAGTTTAATAAATAAATTTATAAACAATTATATATGAATAAGTTTATTTATATCAATTAAATAAATACTAATTACTTTATAATTTAATTTAAATAGTTAATTAATTTTATACAAAGAGCTAACTAAAAAAGTAAATATAAATAAAAAAATAGTAGACAATTCTAATTATTTACTTATAATTATAAAAATTATATATTGATAGAATTTAATAGTATAGATTAATAGTATAGAAAAATATATATATATAAATAAAATGAATGAAAAGTGAAGAAGTATTATAGTTTTGTCAAAAAAAATTAATGAAGGATAATATTATAAATGCAAACATCTATTCCTTATATGCTCCATCCATCCCTCCTTGCATCCTTCCATTCAAATAGGTGTATCAAGATAAATGGACAATCTCTCCTATTCATCCATCCTCCCTAAAACTCTTTGAACCAAATGAAGGATGAAGGCCTCCACTCTTCAAACCCCATCCATCCTTTCTCTTATAACCCTAACCAAATATAGGGTTAGTATTGATAGTATCTATTTGAAGAACCATGTGGATTAAATTTTAAACTAGTTCTTTGACTTAGACTTCAACTTATTACATATAGTATGGATTAGGGGTGGCAATGGATCGGGTATAAGTTGAATCGACTGATATCTATATCCACTTTGATATAGAAAAAATTATATCCATACCTACTCCGTACCCATCTACGAACAGGTCAAGTCGAGCTCTACGGATAGGTCAGGTCGGGTATACTCAAACCGATCATCCCTTGTCCTTTTTCCATCTCCACCGCCGCCCCACCACTACCGATGGCCCCATCTAGCCATCCCCAAACCCTACAAAATACCATGCTTCCACCAAGATTAAGCTCTTAAAACCTCAAGGGACTAAATCACATCACCACAACTTGCACAAAATCCCATATGCTTGAGAAAAAACCCCAATTGGAACCTACAAATCCCTCTGATCTCCCTTAGGTGCTCTCCTTCCCCAATCGGGACCAACTCACACCACCACAACTGGAGGTAAAACCCCAACCGAAATGTAAAGAACCATCTGATCTCCCTTATGTGCTGTCCTTCCCCATAGATCTCGAAAAAAGAAAATGAAATGAAAAGAAAAAGAATTGGAAAGGAAAAAAATGATCAATCTATGTGGGAAGAGGTCTTACCTCTTAATTTTTTCCATCTTTCCTTTATTTTTCATTAATTTTTTATATTTTTTCACCCTTTTTTCCTTTAGTTTTTCTATCCTCAAGAGTCTCGATCGGATGGGAGGCTTGGAGTGCCCGAATAGGGAAGCTTAGATGATGGCTAGGGTTCTGACATTGGGCCACTATCGCTAGGGGTGGGGGAGAGTGGGAACCCGCTGGTTGCCAAGCGAGAGTGAGAGAGAGAGTGGTCGGGGGTGGCATAGGTTTGATGGAAATGAGAGAGAAAGAGAGAGGAGTGGGGACCCACTGAACAACTACTAGAGGTGGGCAGAGTAAGGGATCCGGTGGCTGCCAAGCGAGATCGAGATCAAGAAAGTTAGATAGAGGGGGGGTCGGGGAGTGCAAGGGGGCGGCATAGGTTTGATGGAAAAGAGAGAGAGAGAGAGAGAGAGAGAGAGAGAGGGGGGTGGGTTGGTTTGGCTATAAAAATAAGAGAGAAAGAGAGAGAGAGGAAGGGAGGGGGTTTTAAATTTAAATAAAGAATACATTGGGTTGGATTCAGGGTGAGATATACTATTATCTATATCCAACCTGAACCTACTTTAAATATTTTTTCTAAAATCCATATCCAGTCCGCCTTTTAATCGGTCGGATAAAACCCATCCTGTTCATGTTGGGTCAGATCGGATATCCATCGGATCGAAAAAAATTGCCATCCCTAGTATAGATCAATTCCATTTTTATACTATTAGAATCACTTAAAGACCTTGCACTTAGTACCTTAACTTTTTATGAAAATTTTGCTAGGGTTAGCCCAAACATCTAGTTGTGACCTGTATGATAATTCTTATATAGGTGAGTCCTCCAAAGATATTTGTTACTTAATACCCGATAATTTTTCATCTTGAACTCATTAAGAGTATAACTCAATCTTTTCAAATTTACTTTATCATTAATAAAAGCACTCATTATAGAGATGGGAGAAGATGAATAAGATATCCGGTGGTTGATTTTAAATCAAGAGAATCAATAATTTAATTTGTGCCTCTGTAACCCTCAACTAGCTCAGGATATTCAGTGTATAAGAGAGATAGATTAGGGATTCAATTAAGATATTGGAATACCCTTTCAAGAGCAAACCAATGATATTTATTTAGATTTTTGATATATCTATTTAATTTCCCTATAAATGGGCAATATCAAGTCTTTTCCTATTTGCCATATCAGGGAGAAAATTTATGATCTAGAAGTATCTAAGTTGATCAAATGATTTGTCTAAAATCTTTTTCAGATGAATATTTGGATCATAAGGAATATATACAGGTTTCTGATTAGAATATCTAAATTTTTCACTCTTTTTTTTGATGGAATGAGAAAGGGACAGAGCAATCTCTTTGTGGGATTTGATCAAATTTATTCCTAGGATAATATCAGCTTCACCTAAGTCTTTCATATTAAAATTATTTTAAAAAATTATTTAATTTCAAATATAACTTTGAGAGGAGTTCTAAAAATCAGAATATTATTAATATATAATTAAAGAATTACATAATCATCACCAATGATGTTGGAATAGACATATTTATTATGATCATTGATGTAGAAATCAAAAGAAAGAATGGTTTTATTAAATTTTTCATGCCATTATTTAGGTATCTATTTAAGATTGTATAGAGACTTATCAAGTTTGCACATTTTATTCTATCCCTTAACAATGAATCCCTCAAGATGTTTCATGTAGATGTCTTCATCTAGATTTTTATTTAGGAATGTAATCTTCACATCTATTTGATGAATGATCAACTTACAAATAAATAAAATAGCAAGAAGGGTTGCTCTAAGGGTTGAGATTCTAGATAAAAGAAAATAGGTTTGATTGGAATCAGTCAAATTGATTTTGGATCCAAAATCAAATTTTGGCTTATTCTTAAGTTGATTGTATTCTTCAATCCTAACAAAATTTATGACCTTGTTAGTGTTAAGTCAACTTGCTTATAACTAAACTCATGAGAGAAGCTAGTCTAAGATGGGGGAAGTGTGATCAACTAAGGCTTACACTTTATAGCTTTCAAAGGATCTGCAACCAATTAGTTAAGCATTTTTAAAAGGATTTTCAAATTCATGGATTTGGACATTGATAGATTTGAAATCTGTCATGGTATATTTATGGAATTTGGATATAGTAAATTGATCAAGATTGGCATCATCCATTCTATAAGATGTTTCAAGAGCATCCAAAGCTCCTTAGCTGATCTAGTGGGAAGGTAAACACTAGACGAGGAATCAAATAGAACACCAAAGATCATATGATGGCAATGAAAATCAATAGTTTAGGGGCTTTTGGATGAGGGTTAGAGGATTTAGAATCTTGAGGACCAAGAACCATTGATTCAGAGGAAGGTCTAAGATTTGTAATTCTAAGGACTCTAAAGTGGCAGTGAGCTAATATTTTATTTGACTTTGCATCTTCTAAAAAATGATCCGGTAAACTTTTTAGGTTGTATTGCATGCTCATCATCAAGAAGCCATTTATGATGTTTTAGTTGTTTAATTTGTTTTGCAAATACAAGTTTTAAGGGGTTTAACTTGTTATGTTTGAGTAATTAACTAATGGCTTTTAATAACATAATTTTAGATTATAAAATAAAAGCAATAATGAACAACAGTAAGAGCAAAAGTAAATAAGTATATTAAGAATCTGACGAATAGAAAAGCTATATGATTATGCACATATTTCAAAACAGCAGCACTACGTATTTTGAAAAAATAACGAATAATTTACATAGTTTTTAGAGCAATTAAAAATTTCGATAAAGTTTTGAAGATGCAGAAAATGTTTGCACAGATTTCAAAGATGCAAAAAATTCTGCATGGAATTTAAAGCCTGTAAAATTTAATTTACACAGAATTAAAGTTATAGAAAACTAGCACTTCTGCATGGATTTTAAGGCTGCAACAATTTTTTGAACTGATTTTTAAATCCGTAAAAAATTTCTGCACAGTTTTAAGGTTGCAAAAAATTTTTGGAAAGATTTCAAAATTATGGAAAATTTCTGTATCGTTTTAAAAATTATAGATTTGCACCATTTTTAGAGCAAATATGTTTTATAAAATCTGAATTTTGCAAACAACTCAAATAAAACAAATCTAGTTCTATGCCAATTTAATTCAATAAACAACTAATAGTAATTTTTAGTGTAATTATAATTCACATTCTTAGATTGCTAGAAAATTAAGTTCCAAGTTGCCTAGAAATTACTATATAATTTTTAAATCAAAATTATTGAAAAATAAATAATTTAAAATAAAGTCTGAAGATTGAAAAGAACTTACGTAGATCAAAATGTGTGAGAATACTATCCTAAAAATATGATTTACCCCTTACATATAGGTCTCTGGGATCTCCTCTCTAAAATACAACATTCCGATTTGATCTAATCGTCCTCTAATAAAAATAATCGCTGAGGAGGCTTCATCCAAATGACTTATTAGAATGTCTTTAAAAAATAGTAAATAAAAAAAGGTAGAATCCTAAAGTGGAGAAAGCACCTCATAGAAGAAGCACCAGAAAGTAAGTACGAGAGAGAGAGAGAGAAATCAAATAGTCTCAAATGTCCTAGAGTAGTCCAATCCAGAGCTTGTTTATAGATTGTCTCTGGATGACTGAGAAGACGCCATGGTTATGAGGAGATGTGATGTTTCAGAAACATGGTATGTTTTCGAAAACCAATATTGCTTTTCAAAGAATCATATCTTTTCGGAAAGAGGCATCCAATATGAAGTATTTCAAAGCTTTTAAACAACTAAATTTTAGATAATAAGATTTATTATTTTTTAAAAACTTAAAACTTTTTCGAATTAAAACTCCAATGAAAATATCATAGTACTACTTTCTCCTAAGAACAGAAAAACTTGATTGCTTACGGTACCTTTAACACAAGTGTCTCACAGCATCAGCACAGAAGAGATGATAAAGCTGGTCTGGAGGCACCTCTAGACATGAATGATTGGGATCTCTCGTCCCAAAAAAAATTGAAAAAACATTCACATTGTGATGGATATCATAGCTTGTTGGTGCCAAGTCTACTGGTTGTTTGACTAGCTTTAATAAACATATTTGTGGCCTTGAATACGGACAGTCGTTGGGAGAGTTACAGATATAAAGCAGAACATTAGCAGGATTTTAGACAATTTGTGATTGACAATAATAATTACCAGTGGAGTGGTTGCATTCCGAAACTTTTATTTGGTTGCATGAAGTGGGAAAAAGCATCATTGTGTGCATTTGAAGCTGCTTGTAAATCAGCAAGAGGTACAAAAACTCTGATATGCATGACTACGTGCAATTCTAGTATTTGCTTTCGGATGGTAAAAGTTGATGTCCTCATAAAAGTCTTGGATTACAACGTTAGCTACAGACAATTAAGGCTGCAAGTGAAGAATGCCCCTTTCACATTAGATTTACCATGATGAAAGTATGCAAAAGACTCCATTGTGCAAAAGATGTAGAATGGAATTGAAGTTTTTTCCATTCCTAAGTTATGTCCAAAGTTGACAAGAAACTAATACTAATTAGGAACTATTACCAGCCATCTCCATATTTCACTACGTTACCAAGGTGCAGTGTAAGATATAACTCATTTAATGATCAGGAAAGAATAACAATATGGCCATTGGTGAAGTACTAATATTAGTGATTGAACGGAGTTTAAAGCTGCCACATGTATGATAACCTTGGACGTTAGGATGTGGTGTACAAAGATGCTAAATATCAAACTTGTCACCATTCAATGGATAATAGAAAGAGAATGAGAAGAAGGGATTTTGTATGTCATCATTTCTCAATGATACATATGGGGGCTATTCATAACCATTATTTCATATCTAAAATAGTAAAACATCTAATACATATCAAAATGATTCCTAAAATCATCTAAGAATCAGAGCCACAAAAAAATGGTAGGTATGGCTATACAAAAATGGCAAATATATAACCATGAAATATATACAATAAGTAGAGACAAACCAGAGGAAAAAATTCAAAGATAATATACTACTGGTTATGATAGATTTTTTTGATTGTTGAGATCGTGGCTTGATTCTATTCTTTCTCTTTTGGGCTTGATTCTATGAGATCAATATGATTTTAGTTTATTCTGTCAAATTGGCTAATTAATTTCTGAGATCTTGGCTTATTCTGTTCACATCTACAAATAAATTAATGCAGGGAATCAACAAGCATCAATTTGCCAACTAAGTAAGCATGATGAGTGGAAGCCATAGATTTGGTAAACAAATCTACTAATTGATCATGAGATGAGATATAAAAAAGATCTAGAGTTTTATCTTGCACAAGTTCCCTTATGTAATGGCAGTCGACCTTAATGTGCTTAGTTCGCTCATAATAAACTGGATTAGTGGCAACATGAATGGCATCTGTATTGTTTGCATAGAGAGAAGTGGGCTATTAAAGAGGGACTTTAAGTTTCATGAGAAGATATCAAAACCACACAATTTTGAAGCTAACTAAGGACATAGCTTGATATTCTATCTCTATTAAAGATTTAGAAACTCTAACTTGCTTTTTGCATTTCCACAAAATTGATGATAAATTGATAATTACGATAAATTCACTAATAAAAATATTAATTTATAAATTAATTTATCTTTATTTTAAGAATTAATATTTTTATTTATTTTTTGTAGAAAAAAATTTATCAATAAAAATAGCTCATTTTTTTGATTAAAATGAAGTAATTTTGGAGCAAATCCGATATAAAATGGATTTGATATGAAGTTTCAAGTAAAAAATAAATAAATAAATAAAATAAATTGGCTCAATCGGTTCATCCAAAACTAGCCTGGTCTGATCGATTGAGCGCGGCCCAATGCCTGCTAAAGCCTTCAGAGTCCAGCAGCCCAGCATGTGCTCAACACAGCCCACTAGCCCACTAAGCCGGCCCAACCCAGCCAATGCGTGATGTCACCCTGATGTCACAAATAACGTGGCTCATGGTGGACCATGATCAGAGGGCATTTTGATCACTCTATAGACAATGCTGCGGCAATTGGTTTAAGTCTATGGTGTGCTCGATCTAGGCAGTTCACAGGAGCAGTAATGGTGCAATCGTGCAGTCTAGGTCATTCCTGGTCCAGATCCAATGGCCAAGGATGATTTTTTTTTGATTTAAAATAGCCCTGCACCATTTGATGGCCCAAAAGCTTCCCTGATCATGATTTAATAGTCCGAAGCTCACCTTTAATTGATCTGATGGTCAAGAAGTCTTTTGGTTTTGATTCAAAGTCTTCAAAGCTCTCTTGATGCGATCTAATGGCCCAAAAGTACCTGATTATTTGATCTAATGGCTAATATTCAATTCAATTTGATCTGAGCTTTTAATAGTGGTTTTTTCGAAATTTTCAGACCATTTAATTTGGATCTGATGGCTATTAGTATCTAGAGCTTTGTATTGACAGCAGATGGCCTTGTTTGATTCGACTTTAGGGGTTTTAATCCTATTTTCACCAGGATTCTTCATCGACGCTGCTCTCTCCTCTATTTAAAGGGTACCAGGCTAACAAAAATAATTTGTCTTTGATCAAAGAGAGGCAATGGTATAGAGTAGGAGCCATAGTTGGGTTGATGGTTGCTTCAAAGCAACAAGTGTCGAGAAGAAGAGCTATCTTCTATGCCATCTTTACATCAATGCCAATCCGAGATCAAGATTATTATTACAATTTTTATTTTTTTCTTATCTTTCTAATTTCTTATATTTAAATTATAAATTTTAATTAATATAAAATTTATTTTTCTACTCTTTACTTTTAATTATAAATTTATTTTCATTATAAGTAGATACTAAGATCTAAATAGTAGATCTTAGTATCAAGTTTATTTTTCTGTAATATTTAATTTCTATTTTTTATTTATAATTTTATTTTTTGACTTCAATTCTATTTTTAAAATCTTTTTTTCTTTTATAAAATCAAAGATTTCAAATCAAAGTACTATCTTCTCTATGAATTCAATCCGACTCATTATTTTTATATATTTTTAATTATTTAAAAAAATTTAAATTAAATTGATAAACATGGTATCTTAACGATAATATCGTGCTCTATCAAGTTTTTGGCACTATTACCGAAGAGGCATAAAAATTAAAATTTTTAATTTTTTTTATTTTTTTATAAATAAAATATAAATAATTTTTTTGATCTTTTTAATTTTTTGTAAAAATTGCTTACTAACTTTTCTTGTTTATTTTATAGAAAAAGAAGTAAAAGAACAACAAAATTAGGGCAACAAATAAAGCATCTAATCTTGTTTGGTCAGATCAATCCTAATCCAAGACCTCTTTTCTTTTTCTAGTATTATTTATTTTATTTTTAAATTAATTTTAAAAAATATCCACATAAACCTAATTAAAACTTTATCATAAGGATAGAAATCCTAATTACTTAGAGTATCCATTATATTAGTGTTTTTTTTTTTGGTGATTACTTGAGATAAGATAAGCCTCTAAAGTTTAATTAGTTTTATGCATCTAATTTAGTTGCATAGAACCTCTTGTTTGAAATTGATGGTACATATTTATCTTAAATCAAATTAAGGATACAACTCATTAAACAAGATCCAGTAGGGATTTGATCATCCTTTCTTAGTCCACAAACAACCAACCAGCATCTCTTATTGATCTGAGCCTTTAATTTAAAATCAATTAGACATTGGCCTTAGAAACTTGAGTTCACTAAGACAAGAAATCCTAAGAGTTAGACTGGATTAGGGTTAGTTATTTTGACTGATATCTAAGACAAGTGGTTCAATGACTACGTCATGAATGAAGATGGTTACTTAATTGATTCTATTAGCTTATCTGATCAAGATAATTAGTATCTAAGAAAAGTAATAGGAGGACTCCCAGAAATCCTATACTTACCTGGCCAGTTGAGTAGCTGATCTTATACTTGAAGGATTTGAAGATGACGTTGATAGTTAGGAGCTATCTAGACCTAGGACAATCCTTAGTCAAAATTAATTATCTAATTTGATTGCTAACTAAATATCAAACATAATTAAAACTAATTCTTTTTTCTCTTCTTATCTCTAGAACTCCTTAGGTTCTTTTCTTTAGAACTCTTTTCTCTCTTTCTTCTTTTTTTCTCCTCTTCTCTTCTAAAATAAATAAATTAATTAATTAAAATAAATTAAAATAATAATAATAAATTAATAAAGTCATAAAAAATTTAAATAATAAAATAATAAAATAATAAAAATTTTAAAAAAAATTAAAAATAAAGTAACAATAAATTTAAAAAATTAAAAATTTAAGTAATAATAAAAAATATTAAAATAATAAAATAATTTTAAAAAATTCTAAACCATACGTTAGGGTTGCACCAGTACATGCTGTTAGATAGGTGTGACCTAGAAGCCGGATTGGCTGACACTTGTAATACACTTCTAAGGATAAAATTATAATTTTGATTATAAATAATAAAATAAATTATTTTCTATCATAGTGTGTATTTAAAAGTGTCTGTGATACATCCCTTGAGTTAATGGTAATGATAATTCATATTTTCATGAGTTAAAAATTTAAGACATGAATTTTCATTATTAACTCATAAAATGCTTTCGACCATAGGATCGTCATAAGGATGGTGATTGATCCAGAAAGTTGATGTACGATCGCTTCTTTAGGATAGATGAGTCTTGAGTCAGTGATATAGAGACACCAGAGTATAAGTACTCATTAGAGAATAAGAGTACTGAGTGTGACTACCTCAAGCAGTCATGAGGAAGTCTATCTTCTCGTCGATGACTGGCTCGAAGCTATAGTGGTATGTCTGGTTCTTTGATCTGAGGAGCATCGATAGTTCATCTTGAGGGTGTTATAGTTTGACTACACTATAACTCGATCTCCTAGCCATTCGGAATCCTAAGGTGTATATTGGCTATAGCATGTTCATTGTAGAAATTGGATTGCACCGATAGAAGATCTATCTACCTCGGTAGATGAGGAGCAATCCTATGATGATCATGAGAATCAAGTCCATATGTCCATGGTCATGGCAGAGTGAAATAATAGAAATAGTTTCTATTAGAATTTTCACATTGGACTTAAATTGAATGATTAATTCGTATGATGGAAGTTAGGATTTGACGAGATCATTTTAACCCTAATCCGATCGGGGCTCAAGATAGAGAAACTTAATCACAGATAACTGCACCGAGAGGTTCGCTTTCAGTTCTGATGGGTTGCCACCATATGCTGCTAGGTGTCACTGATGGATTTTGGAAGCAATTAGAATGATTTGGATGATCAATCATACTAGTTATCTGAATCAAAAAAGTTCTGATCCATCGGAAAGATATTTCGATGATGTCGATGATGAAGATCACAATATATCCCATTACCATATAGAACTGAACCTAACTGGATCACACAAATAAGAGTTTATATCTGGATATCATCAATTGGACTAATCCAGTTTAATTGATTTGAATAAGATTCAATTAGATTTAAGAAAATCATACTAGCACACGATTAAGCCTAATGTTCTTTTTTAACAATCATTAAAGCTTATCTCGACTGAGCCGAATGTGTTTGGGCTCACTCAGAAATCTTTACTTGGTCTGACTAGAGCTTGTGCAAGTTAGAAAAGGGTTGTCTTAATTTATGAAATAAATTTGAGACAACACCTACCATTTTTCATCACCTGCTAAATCTTATCTTTAGACTTTGGTCAAATGTTGACTTTTGACACTTAGATATCTACTCATGTGTCATGCACCCATAGGAGAGAACCTTGGACCTTGTCCCTTTGCTAAAAAGTAGACAGGCAAGGAGATGGCGCCCATGAGGATAATGTCTGGAGTCCCATATAGATGGGACTCCAGTTGCTTCAGGGATTCAAACTAGATAGTGCCATGAAGACTTGTTTGACCCAGTCTTGGTGCCATCTAAGGAGAGTTTTGAGGGATTCTAATATGATTGGATTAGGTGATGTCATTCCACCAATCAGATATAGATCTGATTGCATAAAGGATCATGATTGATCGAGATGAAGTGGTACTGCATGGTGCAGCAGGGTCTATATAAATCCTGTCTGTGCCTAGAATTGAGAGCTTCTGCTTTAGCCCATGCCATATAGCCCCTCTCCCTCCCTCTCCATGCCATCATTAAGACCTCTCTCTCCTCTCCATGTCCAAGAGATTTTGGGCATGAGTTAGGTGCGATCCAAGCAAGTGAAAGATGACAAGAAAGAAATAAGGCAGCACTACTGCAAGAGACAACGGTTGATCTTCAAAAGAGTTTTTGAAGACCTTCGAGATCAGATCCAAATTTAATTTTTGGAGGATTGATTGAGAAGGTGAAGATCTCTAGATCCTATCCGAGTGGATACTGGTAGAGGTCAGACGCTTGTGTGGCTACATCCAGAACCTCATGCAAACATCGGGATCATCATAGGATAATTAGATTATCCAAAATAAAGGTATAATTAAATTAAATTTATTTTTATTTTTATTTTATTTTATTAAATAAATTAGATCAAATCTGAAGAGTCTTAAATCTGATTAGAATCTTAGAGAAAAATTTTTAAAATATCCATCTTGATCCAATCAAATCTGAACGAACCTGATCTAAAAAATAATATTTTTTCCTTCAACTAGTATTAGAGCCAAGTTCCAAAATTCATTAGATCTAATTTTAATTTACTTTTAATCTAATAATTAGATGATTTTAAATATCACATGAGATGTGATTAGATTTAAAATCAAAAAATTAAAAATTAAATAATCTAGATCTAAGATGTATGAGATGCATGATTAGACTAAAAATAGAATTATTCTTTATAGAGTCTAGCATGATCATAATTTTAATTTAATTAATTATAATTTTTAGATCTATTTATTTATTATTTTTTAATATTATAAATATTATAATTAGATATAAAAAATAAAAGATAAATTTATTTAATTTATTTATATGAGATATGATAGATGCATGTTTAGACTAGTTGTAGAATAGTTCTACAAAATTATCTAAAATAAATTTTAATTTGATATGATCAAATTTAAATCTTATTTTTTAGATGTTTATGAGATAATTTAGATCTAAAAATATGCATGATATGATACATGAGATGTATGCAAAATAAGTTTTTAGTTAGATCAATTTTTATATATGTGATATATGATGTAGATCTAACTAGTTTTATAGATTTATTATGTTTCTGATTAAAGCATTCTCCTTGACTGTCCGGTCATAAGAACAAAGTAGGATTTAAAGGCCCTCTTCTTCCATTTGATGGGATGTTCTTATGATGTGTACGGGTGCTGCACGTTCATCCTTAATCAAAAATAAAAAAAAACTTATTTTTTGCAAAATTCTAGATCCTAAAATTCTAGAATTTTATATACATATTTTATTTATGAACCCTAAACTTAATTAAGAATGAAGATTATGAAACATATTTGATCTGAAATTGAGAATTTTTAGATTTAAAATATATTTATAAAATTGGGTTCAGGCTTGGGTAGCTAAATTAGGTCTAGCAGTTGATCAAACCGAATCAAGAGTTAGTTAGATGGGATCAAGAGTGCTTAAATTGACTAGCCTAATAGGATTAAGTCTGGATCAAGGTCGAGTTATATTAGTGATCGATCAAGTTAAGACCTAATTAGGCTAAGTGGTTAGGGTCTGGATTGTAGGCTAACCCGATTAGTTCTGGCTTAATAATTTGGTGTCTAAGGTAAGTTTGGTAGATACGATCGACTGATTTTTAATTGGAAGCTACTCGACTCGAATGCATTCTTATTGAGTTAATGGCATATCCCTTCCACCAGTCTCACTTACCTGGCCATATTGTCAACTCAGTCCTGATCTAAGGTGGCTAACAATCCAACCTAACCCATGCCACTAGGTTAGTCATAATAGTTATGGCTATGTCAAGTCAAGTTTAAAGAGATCTAAATCAAATCTTCCTAAGAAAAGATTAAGTCTAAGGTCTTCCACTATTATAGATGTGCGGGTCCTTCCTAGGGTTGATTGTTCTCAACTGGTCATAGTGGTTCAGTTACACCGAAATGATGCAACCATGTCTATTAGGCATTAGATGCTATGGGCTGGAGGATGGATTGGGCTCAATATTTTGGATACGGTGAGAGACCCAATTAGCAATCCAATCTATGCAAATGGTGGGTCTGACTTAACTAAGAAGTGAATCAATATTTCGGGCATGGTGAGATTCATGAATTAGAGACCAAGTCTGAGTGCACTATGATTGGAGAATCATTGGATAAGAGTTGTTCACTCATTGGCTAATCCATCATCAATAACTGTTAGATGAGGTGATGAGTCAGTTGGTGGGACTGCACCACCACTAGAAATTAGTAATCGTGGAGATTTTTGCATCTCTATAGAGGAAGTGTAGGGATCCAAGAAAATAATGGAAGCTAATTTATTTAAAAATTAAATTTTTAAATAAATTGATCAAGTCTTAATTATAAAATTTAACTAGAAACTTTGACTCTCTACAGAAAAAAAAAATCTGCATCCAATCCACTAGCTTGTATCCTAGACACCCATAGACTGACCGGATCCAATTACAAGGATTGGCTCTGAAATTTCAAAATTATTTTGAGTTTCAAGAAATTAATTCATATATTGAACTAGGATCCTTCCATCTTATCAGCCCGTCCATTAGCTGAACAGAGAGCATCTCTTGACAAATGGATGGATGAAGATAATAAGGTCAGATACTACATGTTCAGCTTGATGTCTGATGAACTTCAACGCCAACATGAAGATATCAAGACTACCTACCAAATGTTGGCTCACCTACAAGAGTTGTTTGGTGAACAAAATCGCGCAGCCAAATATCAAATCACTAAGCGATTGTTTAGGGCTAAAATGCATAATGGGCAGTCAGTCCAAGATCATTGTCTGATGATGATTAAGAATTTGGAAGAGCTTAAGAAGCTCAAAGTGAATTTAGATCAAGATCTGTAGAATGATATAATTCTGCAATCCTTGACTGATACATATGGACAGTTCATCATGAACTATCATATGCATAAACTTCAGAATACTCTGGCCGAGCTTTTGAATATGTTGGTTACTGATAAGTATAATAAATTTATCAATAAAAGTATTAATTTATCAATTAATTTATATTAATTTTTAAAAATTAATAATTAATTTATATATAATTTTTGAAAAATTCATATTTTTATTAATTAAAAAATTAATTAAAAAATAATAAAAAATAATAAAAATTAAAAAATAAAATTTTATTATCAATAGAAAGAGCTCATTTTTTTGATCACAATGAAATAAATTTCAAGTAAAACAGAGCTAAAATGGAAAAGATATGAATTTTGAAAGATATAAAATAAATAAAAATTAAATAAAAAAAGAAAATGGCTCAGTCGGCTCCGTAAGCCGAGCCACCAAGCCAAGCCAAGCCATCAAGCCGACTCAGCCGTTGAAGCCATCAGCCGGTCCACGATCTAGGCATGGACCACCAGCTCAGCAAATTCCGACGAATCAGAGATTGCCACGTGGTGAACCTAGACCCCTTAAGGGTCTACAGAAATTTATCGCGGCTCACAAAGGTAATTTAGTCTTTTCATCCGACAATAGCGGCACTAATTGGTTGCGGTGTGCGGTGCGGCCGGTCCATGCGGTCCATGGGAACAGTTATTGTGCGATCGGATGGATGTGGTTGTTTGCGGTCAGGATCGGACGACTGTGTTTGCTTCCGAATTTTATTCAGATACAAACATCATGCGGATCACCATCGGACGGCAGCGCTCGATCCAGGCGATGATCCGACGGTCCAGAACGCTGTCGGTAGTGAAGGAGACTCTCGAAGCATGATTTGCGGCCAGATTTCCTCGATCAAGCGCGATCCAACGGCCAGAATTTAATCCGACCCGATCTGAGCTTATCTGCATCCGATTTTGATGATTTTTGGACCGTTGGATTCCTGTTGAACAGCTGGATTTTATCATATTTACTAGAGTCGTATGAGAGCTATTTTGATTCAAATTTTATCCGAATTTCTTTATATTTTTATGATTAGAAAGGCTATTAGTCCCATATTGTCTTTAGAAAAAATATCCAGCCCTCCTAGCTCTATAAAAAGGACCCCAGGCCATCAAAAATTGACATCTCTGATCAAGATGAAGCTTTGGTATAGGACGAAGCCAGGCTATGGGTTAAAGGCTGCTTCGAAGCAACGGGTACCGAGAAGAAGAGCCGAGCTTCTACACCATCTTTCTACCAATGCCGATCCAAGATTAGAGATCAGGCTATTTTATTTTTTTTATATTCTATGTATTTAAATTCTAAAATTTTAATTAATAAAAGTTTTATTTTTGTATTTTAATTTCTTACTTTTAATTTTTATTGTAATTTAATTTCTACATTTTAATTATTACTTTTTATTTTATTGCAAGTAGATGCTAAGATCTAACTAATAGATCTTAGTACCAAATTTAAATTTCTGTACCTTTTAATTTTTGCTTTTAATTTTTCGACTTCACTTTTGATCTCGAAACTCTTTTTTTTTTATCTTTTTCTTTTATAAAATCAAAGATTTTAAATCTAAAATACTATCTTCCCTGTGGATTCGACCCGACTCACTACTATCTATATATTTTCAATGATTTTAAGAAGTCGGATTAAACTGATAAACACGGTGTCTTAACGACAACATCGCATCCCTATCAAGTTTTTGGTGCCGTTGCCGGGGAAGGTTTTTAATTTTTTATTTTGATTTCTTTGATTTATTTTAAATAAATTAAAAATAATTCCGGCAAACGCTCCCCACCAAGTTTTTGGCACCGTTGCCGGGGAAGGCACGGATATTAAATTTTTGATCTCTTTGATTTTTCTATAAATAAATTATAAATAAAATTTTTATTTTCTTGCTAATTTTTTTTATTATTTTGCAGGAAAAGAAGAAAAGAACAAAAAGAATCAGAAGTTTTGCCTGGTGAGATCAATCCTAACCCTAGTTCTCTTTTCTTTTTATTTTATTTATTTATTTATTTTATTTTTTTAAATTAATTTTAAAAAAATATTTATTTAACCTAATTAAAAATCTCATAATAAGATTAGAAATTCTAACTATTTAGAGCATGCATCATATTAGTTTTATTTTTATCTTTATTTTTATTTTTATTTTTTTTGGTGATTGCTGGAGGCAAGGTAAGCCTTTTAGAATACAATTAGTTACATGCATCTAGTTTAAATTGCATAAAACCCTTTGATTGAATTTTTTTTTTTTTTTTCATGCATATTCATATTAAATCAAATTAAGGGCACAACCCAATTAAATAAGATAAGGTGGGGATTTGATCACCCTTCCTTAGCCCACAAACAACCAACCAATATCCTGGATTGACCTAAACCTTTAAATTAAAATCAATTAGATATCAACCCTAGGAACTCGAGCTCTATAGGATAAGGAATCCTAAGAGTTGAACCTGGTTAGGATAAGTTAATTTGACTGGTATCTAGGAAAGTGGTTCAGGGACGACTGCGCCCGAAGGAAGGTGGTTTCTAATTGATTCCGTTCGCTTACCTGGCCAAGCACAATTGGTGTCTAAGGCAAGCAACGGAGGGACTCCCACCAACCTTACACTTACCTGGCCAGTTGATTGGCTAATCCTACACTTGGAGGGCTTGAAGGTGACCTTGATAGTTAGGAGCTGTCTAGATCTAGGATAACCCTTAGTCAGGATTGATTGACCAACTTGATTGCTAACCAACATTAGATCTAATTAAACCGAATTCTTCTCGTTCTTCTTAGTTCTAGGACTCCTTAGGACCTCTTCTTTAGAACTCTTTTTTCTTTCTTCTCCTTTCTCCTCTAAAAATAAAATAAAATAAAAATTAAACTAACTAAAAATTAATAATTAAATTAAATTAAAATAAATTAAAATTAATAAATAAAAATAATTAAAAAAATTAATTTTTATATAATAAAATAATAATAATGATAATAAAATAAAAAAAATATTCTAAAAATTTTTAAACCATACATTAGGGTTACACTAATACATGCATGGTAGAAAATCATTTTTTCTGATTTAGTTGAACATAATTGAATGGTTGATTCACATTAAACATAATAATCAAATGGCTAATATGAATCTAATTATCCAAAAATTAGGTAAAGTTGACCTTCTTGCTCA
>QRFJ01000741.1:301257-388032 GCA_006176705.1 Cocos nucifera | reverse complement strand
ATCAATTTTATATGTGATATATGATGTAGATCTAACTAGTTTTATAGATTTATTATGTTTCTGATTAAAGCATTCTCCTTGATGTCCGGTCATAAGAACAAAGTAGGATTTAAAGGCCCTCTTCTTCCATTTGATGGGATGTTCTTATGATGTGTACGGGTGCTGCACGTTCATCCTTAATCAAAAATAAAAAAAAACTTATTTTTTGCAAAATTCTAGATCCTAAAATTCTAGAATTTTATATACATATTTTATTTATGAACCCTAAACTTAATTAAGAATGAAGATTATGAAACATATTTGATCTGAAATTGAGAATTTTTAGATTTAAAATATATTCATAAAATTGGGTTCAGGCTTGGGTAGCTAAATTAGGTCTAGCAGTTGATCAAACCGAATCAAGAGTTAGTTAGATGGGATCAAGAGTGCTTAAATTGACTAGCCTAATAGGATTAAGTCTGGATCAAGGTCGAGTTATATTAGTGATCGATCAAGTTAAGACCTAATTAGGCTAAGTGGTTAGAGTCTGGATTGTAGGCTAACCCAATTGGTTCTGGCTCAATAATTTGGTGTCTAAGGTAAGTTTGGCAGATACGATCGACTGATTTTTAATTGGAAGCTACTCGACTCGAATGCATTCTTATCGAGTTAATGGCATATCCCTTCCATCGGTCTCACTTACCTGGCCATATTTGTCGACTCAGTCCTGATCTAAGGTGGCTAACAATCCAAGCTAACCCATGCCACTAGGTTAGTCATAATGGTTATGGCTATGTCAAGTCAAGTTTAAAGAGATCTAAATCAAATCTTCCTAAGAAAAGATTAAGTCTAAGGTCTTCCACTATTATAGATGTGCGGGTCCTTCCTAGGGTTGATTGTTCTCAACTGGTCATAGTGGTTCAGTTACACCGAAATGATGCAACCATGTCTATTAGGCATTAGATGCTATGGGCTGGAGGATGGATTGGGCTCAATATTTTGGATACGGTGAGAGACCCAATTAGGAATCCAATCTATGCAAATGGTGGGTCTGACTTAACTAAGAAGTGAATCAATATTTCGGGCATGGTGAGATTCATGAATTAGAGACCAAGTCTGAGTGCACTATGATTGGAGAATCATTGGATAAGAGTTGTTCACTCATTGGCTAATCCATCATCAATAACTGTTAGATGAGGTGATGAGTCAGTTGGTGGGACTGCACCACCACTAGAAATTAGTAATCGTGGAGATTTTTGCATCTCTATAGAGGAAGTGTAGGGATCCAAGAAAATAATGGAAGCTAATTTATTTAAAAATTAAATTTTTAAATAAATTGATCAAGTCTTAATTATAAAATTTAACTAGAAACTTTGACTCTCTACAGAAAAAAAAAATCTGCATCCAATCCACTAGCTTGTATCCTAGACACCCATAGACTGACCGGATCCAATTACAAGGATTGGCTCTGAAATTTCAAAATTATTTTGAGTTTCAAGAAATTAATTCATATATTGAACTAGGATCCTTCCATCTTATCAGCCCGTCCATTAGCTGAACAGAGAGCATCTCTTGACAAATGGATGGATGAAGATAATAAGGTCAGATACTACATGTTCAGCTTGATGTCTGATGAACTTCAACGCCAACATGAAGATATCAAGACTACCTACCAAATGTTGGCTCACCTACAAGAGTTGTTTGGTGAACAAAATCGCGCAGCCAAATATCAAATCACTAAGCGATTGTTTAGGGCTAAAATGCATAATGGGCAGTCAGTCCAAGATCATTGTCTGATGATGATTAAGAATTTGGAAGAGCTTAAGAAGCTCAAAGTGAATTTAGATCAAGATCTGTAGAATGATATAATTCTGCAATCCTTGACTGATACATATGGACAGTTCATCATGAACTATCATATGCATAAACTTCAGAATACTCTGGCCGAGCTTTTGAATATGTTGGTTACTGATAAGTATAATAAATTTATCAATAAAAGTATTAATTTATCAATTAATTTATATTAATTTTTAAAAATTAATAATTAATTTATATATAATTTTTGAAAAATTCATATTTTTATTAATTAAAAAATTAATTTAAAAATAATAAAAAATAATAAAAATTAAAAAATAAAATTTTATTATCAATAGAAAGAGCTCATTTTTTTGATCACAATGAAATAAATTTCAAGTAAAACAGAGCTAAAATGGAAAAGATATGAATTTTGAAAGATATAAAATAAATAAAAATTAAATAAAAAAGAAAATGGCTCAGCCGGCTCCGTAAGCCGAGCCACCAAGCCAAGCCAAGCCATCAAGCCGACTCAGCCGTTGAAGCCATCAGCCGGTCCACGATCTAGGCGTGGACCGCCAGCTCAGCAAATTCCGGCGAATCAGAGATTGCCACGTGGTGGACCTAGACCCCTTAAGGGTCTACAGAAATTTATCGCGGCTCACAAGGGTAATTTAGTCTTTTCATCCGACAACAGCGGCGCTGATTGGTTGCGGTGTGCGGTGCGGCCGGTCCATGCGGTCCATGGGAACAGTTATTGTGCGATCGGATGGATGTGGTTGTTTGCGGTCAGGATCGGACGGCTGTGGTTGCTTCCGAATTTTATTCAGATACAAACATCACGCGGATCACCATCGGACGGCAGCGCTCGATCCAGGCGATGATCCGACGGTCCAGAAAGCTCCCGACGGTGATCAAACTCTCAGGCGCATGATTTGCGGCCAGATTTCCTCCGATCAAGCGCGATCCAACGGCCAGAATTTAATCCGACCCGATCTGAGCTTATCTGCATCCGATTTTGATGATTTTTGGACCGTTGGATTCCTGTTGAATGGCTGGATTTTATCAGATTTATCAGAGTCATATCAGAGCTATTTTGATTCAAATTTTATCCAAATTTCTTTATATTTTTATGATTACAAAGGCTATTAGTCCCATATTGCCTTTAGAAAAAATATCCAGCCCTCCTAGCTCTATAAAAAGGACCCCAGGCCATCAGAAATCAACATCTCCGATCAAGGTGAAGCTTTGGTACAGGGCGAAGCCAGGCTATGGGTTAAAGGCTGCTTCGAAGCAACGGGTGCCGAGAAGAAGAGCCGAGCTTCTACACCATCTTTCTGCCAATGCCGATCCAAGATCAGAGATCAGGCTATTTTATTTTTTTTATATTCTATGTATTTAAATTCTAAAATTTTAATTAATAAAAGTTTTATTTTTGTATTTTAATTTCTTACTTTTAATTTTTATTGTAATTTAATTTCTATATTTTAATTATTACTTTTTATTTTATTGCAAGTAGATGCTAAGATCTAACTAATAGATCTTAGTACCAAATTTAAATTTCTGCACCTTTTAATTTTTGTTTTTAATTTTTCGACTTCACTTTTGATCTCGAAACTCTTTTTTTTTTTATCTTTTTCTTTTATAAAATCAAAGATTTCAAATCTAAAATACTACCTTCCCTGTGGATTCGACCCGACTCACTACTATCTATGCATTTTCAATGATTTTAAGAAGTCGGATTAAACTGATAAACACGGTGTCTTAACGACAACATCGCGTTCCCTATCAAGTTTTTGGCGCCGTTGCCGGGGAAGGTTTTTAATTTTTGATTTTGATTTCTTTGATTTATTTTAAATAAATTAAAAATAATCGGCAAACGCTCCCCACCAAGTTTTTGGCACCGTTGCCGGGGAAGGCACGGATATTAAATTTTTGATCTCTTTGATTTTTCTATAAATAAATTATAAATAAATATTTTTATTTTTGCTTGCTAATTTTTTTTATTATTTTGAAAAAAAAAGGGAGAAAAGAACAAAAAGAATCAGAAGTTTTGCCTGGTGAGATCAATCCTAACCCTAGTTCTCTTTTCTTTTTATTTTATTTATTTATTTATTTTAATTTTTAAATTAATTTTAAAAAAATATTTATTTAAACCTAATTAAAAAGCCTCATGATAAGATTAGAAATCCTAACTGTTTAGAGCATGCATCATATTAGTTTTATTTTTATCTTTATTTTTATTTTTATTTTTTTTGGTGATTGCTGGAGGCAAGGTAAGCCTTTCAGAATACAATTAGTTACATGCATCTAGTTTAAATTGCATAAAACCCTTTGATTGATTTTTTTTTTTTTTTCGTGCATATTCATATTAAATCAAATTAAGGGCACAACCCAATTAAACAAGATAAGGTGGGGATTTGATCACCCTTCCTTAGCCCACAAACAACCAACCAACATCCTGCATTGACCTAAGCCTTTAAAATTAAAATCAATTAGACATCAACCCTAGGAACTCGAGCTCAATAGGACAAGGAATCCTAAGAGTTGAACCGGGTTAGGATAAGTCAATTTGACTGGTGTCTAGGAAAGTGGTTCAGGGACGATTGGGCCCGAAGGAAGGTGGTTTCTAATTGGTTCCGTTCGCTTACCTGGCCAAGCACAATTGGTGTCTAAGGCAAGCAACGGGGGGACTCCCACCAACCTTACACTTACCTGGCCTAGTTGATTGGCTAATCCTACACTTGGAGGGCTTGAAGGTGACCTTGGCAGTTAGGAGCTGTCTAGATCTAGGATAACCCTTAGTCAGGATTGATTGACCAACTTGATTGCTAACCAACATTCAAACCTAATTAAACCTAATTCTTCTCTTTCTTTTTCTTCTTAGTTCTAGGACTCCTTAGGACCTCTTCTTTAGAACTCTTCTTTCTTTCTTCTTCTCCTTTCTCCTCTAAAAATAAAATAAAATAAAAAAAATTAAACTAACTAAAAAAATATTAAAAAAATAATTAAATTAAATTAAAATTAAAAATTAATAAATAAAAATAATTAAAAAAATTAATTTTTAATATAATAAAATAATAATAATAATAATAAAATAAAAAAAATATTCTAAAAAATTTTTAAACCATACATTAGGGTTACACTAATACATGCATGGTAGGAAATCACTTTTTCTGATTTAGTTGAACTTAATTGAATGGTTGATTCACATTAAACATAATAATCAAATGGCTAATATGAAACTAATAGTCCAAAAATTAGGTAAAGTTGACCTTCTTGCTCAGAAAATAGATCAACTCCTAACCCTAGGTCAACAATCTCCTGCACAATTCACATCATCTTCTAATTATCAGGAGAATTATTCAATCTGTGCTAGTCCAACCCATCATGTAAGTGAATATCCTATGACTGCACAGTTTCCATATTTTATCCAAGAACAAGTTCAAGCTACTCAAGGATACTCCAAATTGATTAATGATCCATTTTCAAATTCATATAATTCAGATTGGAGTAACTTTAATTTTTCTTGGACATCCCAACAGACTCAGGCTCAGACCCAAATTTCACTTGAGCAAAATTATCAAAATTATGCCTATAATAATGGTCAGCCTAGTCAGTTTAACCAGCCATCATATTATAATCAGCCTTCATACCCACCTCCTCAACAGACCAATCTAGCTGATGATAGATTTAACCAACTTCAACAATTAATTCTAACTCAACAGCAATCTATCGCCAGACTAGAAGCTCAAATAGGATAATTAGTTGAGTCTAACATGAGGAGAGAACTAGATCAACTACCGAACCTACCAATTTTAAATAACCCACCTAATGACCACCAACCACCTGGATTAAATTATCAATCTAATGTTTCATCTAAGAATCTCCAATTTGAGAATACCAAAGTAATTCCTGAACTTAAAAGCTATAGGATTCTTATGGACCCATACCAAGACCAGGTGAGAGAGGCTAGTACTGATGCTAGCCAAAATAAAAATTTAGAGGAACTGGTTAGTACTGAGACTAACCACATAGAAGAACCCAAGCCAGGAATTAGTACTGATGCTAGTTCCAGTTTAAATGAGATAGAAATAAGGGAAAAGAGAATAGATGATTTACCCGACTTATAAACCTAATGTCCTATTCCCTTCAACCCTAGAAGCTGGTTCTTCTTATAAAAATCAAAAGGCATGTAATGAAATGTCAATGGAGTTGTTTAAGCAGGATCACATTAATTTACCTTCAGAATTAAAACCGCCTTTAGTCACCATTCCAGCACCCATTGAATCAAACTTAACTCCTAAAACTCCATTCATGAGCATTTTAGAAAAACAAATAGGAGAAATTCTTAATAAACATGGGTCTGAGAATGGAATCATAAAATATATCCCAAAAATTAATAGATTGATATATATCAATAATGGGATTAAAAATCAACTTTCTGAGATTGGCAATCCAAAACCATTGGAATTTGTCAATCCAATATTCGACACAGGATAGTGAGCTACATTGTGTCTGGCTGAAGACGGTAAACTTAGCGCTTGTTGGGAGGCAACCCAATATTTAGTTTTTATCTAATTTATCTTATTTTCTTTTTAGGATAATTTGAATAAGTTGGAGGGAGAGCTCAAATTTTCAAAGGCATGTGCTGGACCAATAAATATATATATATATATATATATACTGAGTTAGGTGTATTCTTCCATGTTTTTTTTATTACATCCTTTATTTTTTCTTCTCCATTGAGGACAATGTCGATTAAGTTGGGGGGAGAGAAAAATAAATTTTTTTTTTAAAATTTTAAGTCCTCGAAAAAGTTAGTATTTAGTATTTAGATACTTGATTATGCTTAAGAATCGAATTAAACTAAGCATTTTAAAAAGAAAATTGATGCACAGATTAGAGAATCTATGAGATATTGAGGAATCAAGTATTAAGAAAATTCAATAAAGAGTTAAGTCTAGAACATAAAAAATTTTTTCCTTGGAGCATTTCTAATTATTTTTACTAGCATCAAAGAAAAGTCTACTTTTTATAGGCTTGTGTAGGGTAACTATACGTTTCTTCATATAAAAATTTATTTTAATAAAATAGTTTCCAAGTACTTCTCACTGAGTAACCGGGCCTCTTTGCCTAAGCAAGCATTGAGTTTCGCATCAAAAGGTGGGAAGGGCAAAGAAGCTCGTTGTAAAGCTAGTCTTAACTCGTAGCCTATTTGATTCGAGCTAGTAAGCCCGAGGGGTATTCTATACCTAGTGCCCTAAAGCCAACTGGTTTGGGAGTCATTGGCCCAAGACTCGCTACATGGATCAAATAGAAAGCTTAAGGAGTTAAGACACTCAATAGTGGTACAACGTTAAAAAAAAAAAAAAAAAAAAAAAAAAATTGAAAAAGAAACATTTTTCCCACCGAGTAACCGGGTCCCGTTGCCTAAGTAAGCAATGATATTCGCATCAAAAAGTGGGCAATGTAAAAATAAAAATTAATAAATGAAGGATGGAAGTAGCAATACACCTGCCTATATGAAAGTTTAGACAAATCAGAGATAAAAGTGGAATAATTTAGAAAAAGTTCTGAAAAATTTAATGTTCTTTACTTAATTTTTCTATTGATAAGTATTAATACCCCAATGATATATCTCATTTAAGCTCTACTGAATATCAATGGCCATTTTGAAAATTGCTTAGGTAAAATTCGAAACTCTAAAGTTAAAAGGTATTTAAAACTAAATTCTTTCTTTACTCGAGGACGAGCAAAGCTTAAGTTGGGGGGTGTGATAAGTATAATAAATTCATCAATAAAAGTATTAATTTATCAATTAATTGATATTAATTTTTAAGAATTAATAATCAATTTATATATAATTTTTGAAAAATTCATATTTTTATTAATTAAAAAATTAATTAAAAAATAAAAAAATAATAAAAATTAAAAAATAAAATTTTATTATCAATAGAAAGAGCTCATTTTTTTGATCACAACGAAATAAATTTCAAGTAAAACAGAGCTAAAATGGAAAAGATATGAATTTTGAAAGATATAAAATAAATAAAAATTAAATAAAAAAAGAAAAAACGGCTCAGCCGGCTCCGTAAGCCGAGCCACCAAGCCAAGCCAAGCCATCAAGCCGACTCAGCCGTTGAAGCCATCAGCCGGTCCACGATCTAGGCGTGGACCGCCAGCTCAGCAAATTCCGGCGAATCAGAGATTGCCACGTGGTGGACCTAGACCCCTTAAGGGTCTACAGAAATTTATCGCGGCTCACAAGGGTAATTTAGTCTTTTCGTCCGACAACAGCGGCGCTGATTGGTTGCGGTGTGCGGTGCGGCCGGTCCACGCGGTCCATGGGAACAGTTATTGCGCGATCGGACGGATGTGGTTGTTTGCGGTCAGGATCGGACGGCTGTGGTTGCTTCCGAATTTTATTCAGATACAAACATCACGCGGATCACCATCGGACGGCAGCGCTCGATCCAGGCGATGATCCGACGGTCCAGAATGCTGCCGACGGTGATCAAGACTCTCGAAGCATGATTTGCGGCCAGATTTCCTCGATCAAGCACGATCCAACGGCCAGAATTTAATCCGACCCGATCTGAGCTTATCTGCATCCGATTTTGATGATTTTTGGACCGTTGGATTCCTGTTGAATGGCTGGATTTTATCAAATTTATTAAGTCATATCAAGCTATTTTGATTCAAATTTTATCCAAATTTTTTTGTATTTTTACGATTACAAAGGCTATTAGTCCCATATTGCCTTTAGAAAAAATATCCAACCCTCCTAGCTCTATAAAAAGGACCCCAGGCCATCAAAAATTGACATCTCCGATCAAGGTGAAGCTTTGGTACAGGACGAAGCCAGGCTATGGGTTAAAGGCTGCTTCGAAGCAACGGATGCCGAGAAGAAGAGCCGAGCTTCTACACCATCTTTCTGCCAATGCCGATCCAAGATCAGAGATCAGGCTATTTTATTTTTTTTATATTTTATGTATTTAAATTCTAAAATTTTAATTAATAAAAGTTTTATTTTTGCATTTTAATTTCTTATTTTTAATTTTTATTATAATTTAATTTCTATATTTTAATTATTATTTTTTATTTTATTGCAAGTAGATGCTAAGATCTAACTAATAGATCTTAGTACCAAATTTAAATTTCTGCACCTTTTAATTTTTGCTTTTAATTTTTCGACTTCACTTTTGATCTCGAAACTCTTTTTTTTGATCTTTTTCTTTTATAAAATCAAAGATTTTAAATCTAAAATACTACCTTCCCTGTGGATTCGACCCGACTCACTACTATCTATACATTTTCAATGATTTTAAAAAGTCAGATTAAACTGATAAACACGGTGTCTTAATGACAACATCGCGTCCCTATCAGTTACTGCTAAGCTTTCTATGAAAGATTTTAAAAGCTCAGTACTTGCTATGGAACGAACTTCTTTCAAGAGAAAGTCTTTTGGAAAGAAGAAGAATTCTATGAAAAGACAGAAGATGGAAGGTGGAACGAAAAGAAAGACAGAGCTAAAGAAGAAGGCCACTAACAAAGAAAAGTGTTTTCATTATAATACTGACGGCCACTGGAAGCGGAACTACCCTACATACCTGGCCACCCTGAAGAATAAGAAGGAGTCAGGTCCTTTTGGAGGTATGCTCATTATTGAATCTAATCTTATGGTTTCTTTTACATCCAGTTGGATGCTTGACTCTAGTTCTAGTGCTCATTTGTCCACATCCATACAGGATCTTAAGGATAGCAGAAGGCTGAGGGATGGTGAGATGATCCTATGCGTTAGAAATGGAGCAAGAGTTGCTGCTGTGGCCATGGGAACCTACCCTCTTCGACTACCGTTTGGCTAAGATTTAGTACTTAGGAATTATTTTTATATACCTACTGCAAGCAAAAATTTGATTTTTATTTCATGTTTAGCACAAGAAGGCTATGTAATTAGTTTTCTTAAGGCTCATTATAATATTCTTTATGAAAAAAATAAAATTACAAGTGATTTCCTCATTAATGGTCTCTACCAGTTACATATTAATGTATCTATCTTTAATATCGAGCAAAATGTGAATGCCATAAGATCAAAATGACCCAGGGATAGTCCAAATGATAGGTATCTATGGCACCTAAGGCTAGGTCATATAGTAGAAGATAGGATTAACAAATTAAAAAAAATCGGACTATTAAGTCTGTTGACTTCCGAGTCGTATCCAATTTATGAATCATGTCTTCATGACAAAATGACTAAGCTTCCTTTGGTGGGACATGGGAAAAGGGTCACAGAACTACCTGCCCTAGTACATACTAATGTGTGCGGTCCATTTGATGTGCCGGCTAGAGACAACTTTGACAACTTCATAATCTTTATCGATGATTTATCTCGGTATGGGTATGTGTATCTTATGAGACGCAAGTCTGAAGCCTTTGAAAAGCTCAAGAAATTCAGACATGAAGTCGAAAAGCAAACTGAAAAATCTATTAAGGTTCTTCGATCAAATCGAGGAGGTGAATACCTTAGTCAAAAATTTTTGGACTATCTCAAGCAAAATGAAATAGTTTCTCAATGGACTCCACCTGAAACACCTCAACTCAATGGGGTTTCAGAATGGAGGAACTAGATCTATTAGATATGGTCCGATCTGTGATAAGCTTTGCAGACTTTCCTAATTTTTTTTGGGAACATAGTCTGTTAACTACTATATATTTATCAAATAGAATTTTTTCTAAAATTGTTCCTACCATACCGTATGAGATATGGCATCGTAAGAAATCAAGTCTGAGTCATCTCAAAATTTAGGATTGTTCGACCCATGTCAAAAGACAACAAGCGGACAAGTTAGACTATAGGTCCTTTATAGCTTGATTTATAGGATATCTTAAAGAGTCGTTAGGATATTATTTCTATATTTCAGAAGACCACAACGTGATTGTCAGTCGTCATGCCATCTTTCTTGAAAAATAGTTTATTCAAGATGGCAGCATTGGAAAGTTGATCAAGCTCAAGGAGAAAGTCTCACAAGAGCAACAAGCTAAGGATCCTATGGAACTAAATCAGGTTGAGCCAATACAATCACTACCTCCTCCACCTCAAAGATCGAAAAGGATTTTTCATCCCCCTGAAAGATACTTAGGTACTATTTCAGAGGAATTAGAGAAAATATTCCTCATAGGTAATGGGGTTCATGGTGATGATCCCAAAACCTATAATAAGATGATATCAGATATTGACTCCGAGAAATGATTAGAGGCAATGAAGTTAGAAATTGACTCGATGCACTCAAACTAAGTCTAGACCTTGGTAGATCCATCAGAAGGTATAGTACCTATTGGGTGTAAATGGATCTACAAGAGAAAGATTGGTGTAGATGGGAATGTAGAGACATTCAAAGCTAGATTAGTGGTAAAAGGTATAGTCAGTATGAAGATATTGACTATCAGGATACCTTTTTGTCGGTAGCTATGCTAAAATTCATCCGCACATTGCTTGCTATTGTAGCTTATTTCGATTATAAAATATGACAAATGGATATGAAAATGATGTTCTTAAATGAATACCTTAAGAAAGATATCTATATGGAGTAGCCGCTAGGTTTCAGATCCAGTGATGCTGATCACAAAGTATGCAAGCTGCAAAGATCCATATATGGGCTTAAGCAAGCATCTTGGAGCTAGAATACTCATTTTAATGATGTGATCAAATTATTTGATGTCATCAAGAATGAGGAGGAACCATGTATTTTCAAAAAGGTCAGTGGGAGTGCTATTATCTTCCTCGTACTGTACGTGGATGATATACTCCTTATTGAAAATGATATTCTCATGTTAACCATAGTTAAAATATAATTATCTAAAGAATTCTCCATGAAAGACCTAGGAGAAGCATCCTTCATTCTAGGAATTAAGATCTATAGAGATAGATCAAATAGGATGCTAGGTCTTTCACAGAAGATGTACATAGAGGAAGTATTAAAGAGGTTTAGCATGAAAAAGTCCAAGAGGGGATTGATACCCTTCAGACATAGCATTCATCTCTTCAAGAAAATGTGTCCCAACACACCTGAGGAAATTGAATGCATAAGCAAAATTGCTTATGCTTCAGCAATAGGGAGCCTCATGTATGCCATGTTATGTACACGATCTGATATAGCCCATGCTGTGAGTGTCACAAGCAGATATCAGTCGAATCCGAATGAAGAACACTAGACTTCTATGAAATGTATCCTTAAGTACTTGAGAAGAACTAAGGATATGTTGTTGGTTTTTGGTAATGGAGAACTCCAAGTCCAGGGGTTTATAGACTCGGATTTTATGTCTGATATAGATGATTGAAAGTCGACATCTGAGAGTCTATTTATGTGTAATGATGGTGTTGTCAGCTGAAAGAGTTTCAAGCAGACAATGATAACAAATTCCATTATGGAAGCAAAGTACATCATTGCGTTAGAAGCTACAAAGGAGGCATTTTGGTACAAAAAGTTTGCCGCAGAGATCAGAGTGATGCTATCGGATGTCATTCCTCTATGTTGTGACAATAATGGTGCCATTGCCCTTGCTAAGGAGCCAAGGTCTCACCAGAAATTCAAGCACATTGAGCAGCAATACCACCTTATCCATGATTACCTTGAGAAAGATTATGTCAAGGTCAAGAGAGTTGACTTCGCAGACAATGCGGCAGACCCGCTCACAAAGTTGTTGGGCTAGCAGAAGATCGAAGCCCACTTTAAGAAGATGGAACTTAGATTTGTAGCCAATTGGCTTTAGGTCAAGTAAAATTTTGTTAGATAGGTGTGCCCTAGAAGCTAGATTAGTTGATACTTGTAATACACTTCTAAGGACAAAATTATAATTTTGACTATAAATAATAAAATAGATTTTTTTCTAACACAGTGTGTATTTGAAAGTTTCTGTGATATGTCCCTTGAGTTAATGGTAATGATAGTTCATATTTTTAAGAGTTAAAAATTTAAGACATGAATTTTCATTATTAACTCATAAAATGCTTTCGACTGTTGGATCATCATAAGGATGGTGATTGATCCGAAAGGTTGGCATACGATTGCTTTTTTAGGATAGATGAGTCTTGAGTCTATGGTGTAGAGACATCAGAGCGGGAGTACAGATACTCGTTAGAGAATGAGGGCACTAAGCGTGACCATCTCGAGCAGTCATGAGGAAGTCTACCTTCTCGTCGAAGACTGGCTCGAAGCTGCAGTGGTGTGTCTGGTTTTTTGATCTGAGGTGCATCGGCAGTTCACCTTGAGGATGTTATAGTTTGCCTACACCATAACTCAGTCTCCAAGCCATTCGGAATCCTAAGGTGTATGTTGGCTATAGCATGTTCATCGTAGGAATTGGACTGCACCAATAGAGGATCTATCTACCTCGGTAGATGAGGAGCAGTCCTATGATCATCATGAGAATCAAGTCCATAAGCCCATGGCCATGGCAGAGTGAAATAATAGAAAGAGTTTCTATTAGGGTTTTTACATTAGACTTAAATTAAATGATTAATTCATATGACGAAAGTTAGAGTTTCTATTAGGGTTGCCACCATATGCTGCTAGATGTCACTAGTGGATTTTGGGTGCAATTAAAATGATTTGGATGATTGATCATATTAGTTGTCTGAATCAGAAAAATTCTGATCCATCAAAAATGTGTTTCGATGATGTCGATGATGGAGATCATGACATATCCCATTACTATATGGAACTGAACCTAACTTGATCATACAAACAAGGGTTTGGATCTGGATATCATCAATTAGACTAATTTAGTTTAATTGATTTGAATAAGATTCAATTAGGTTCAAGAAAATCGTGCTAGCATATGATTGAGCCTAGTTTTATCTTGCACAAGTTCCCTGATGTAATGGCAGTCGATCTTAATGTGCTTAGTTTGTTCATAATAAACTGGATTAGTGGCAACATGAATGGCATTTGTATTGTTTGCATAGAGAGAAGCGGGCTATTAAAGAGGGATTCTAAGTTTCATGAGAAGATATCAAAACTACACAATTTTGAAGCTAAGGACATAGCTTGATATTCTATCTCTATTGAAGATTTAGAAACTCTATGTTGCTTTTTGGATTTCCACGAAATTGATGATAAATTGATAATTATGATAAATTCATCAATAAAAGTATTAATTTATAAATTAATTTATCTTTATTTTTAATAATTAATATTTTTATTTATTTTTTGTAGAAAAAAATTTATCAATAAAAATAGCTCATTTTTTGGTTAAAATGAAGCAATTTTGGAGCAAATCTGATATAAAATGGATTTGATATGAAGTTTCAAATAAAAAAAAAATAAAATAAAATAAATTGGCTCAGTCAGTTTGTCCAAAACTAGCCCAGTCTGATCGATTGAGCATGGCCCAATGCCTGCTAAAGCCTTCGGAGTATAGCAGCTCAACACGTGCTCAACACAGCCCGCTAGACCACTAAGTCAGCCCAACCCAACCAATGCGTGACGTCACCCTGACATCACAAATAATGTGGCTCATGGTGGACCAAGATCAGAAGGCATTTTGATCACTCTATAGATAATGCATGCGGCAATTAGTTCAAGTCTATGGTGTGCTCGATCTAGGTGGTTCATAGGAACAGTAATGATGCAATCATGCAGCCTAGGTCATTCCTGGTCCAGATCCAATGGCGAAGGGTGATTTTTGTTTTGATTTAAAATAGCCCTGCACCATCTGATGGCCCAAAAGCTTTCCTGATCATGATTTAACAGTCTGAAGCTCACCTTTAATTGATCCAATGGTCAAGAAGTCTTCTGGTTTTGATTTAAAGTCTTCAGAGCTCTCTTGACGTGATCTAATGGCCCAAAAGTACCTGATTACTCGATCCAATGGCTAATATTCAATCCGATTTGATCAGGGCTTTTAATAGTGGTTTTTTGGAAATTTTCGAACCACTTAATTCAGATCTGATGGCCATTAGTATAGAGCTTTGTATTGATAGCAGATGGCCTTGTTTGATTCGACTTTAGGGGTTTTAATCCTATTTTCACCAAGATTCTTCACCAACACTGCTCTCTCCTCTATTTAAAGGGTATCAGGCTAACAAAAGTAATTTATCTTTGATCAAAGAGAGGCAATGGTATAGGGTAGGAGCCATAGTTGGGTTGATGGTTGCTCCAAAGCAACATGTATCGAGAAGAAGAGCTATCTTCTATGCCATCTTCACATCAATGCCAATCTGAGATCAAGATTATTATTTCAATTTTTATTTTTCTCTTATCTTTTTAATTTCTTATATTTAAATTATAAATTTTAATTAATATAAAATTTATTTTTCTACTCTTTATTTCTAATTGTAAATTTATTTTCATTATAAGTAGATACTAAGATCTAAATAGTAGATCTTAGTACCAAGTTTATTTTTCTATAATATTTAATTTCTATTTTTTATTTATAATTTTATTTTTTGACTTTAATTCTATTTTTAAAATCTTTTTTCTTTTATAAAATCAAAGATTTTAAATCAAAGTACTATCTTCTCTATGAATTCAACCCGACTCATTATTTTTTATATATTTTTAATTATTTAAAAATTTAAATTAAACTGATAAACATGATGTCTTAACGATAATATCATGCTCTATCAAGTTTTTAGCATTGTTACTAGAGAGGCATAAAAATTAAAATTTTTAATTTTTTTAATTTTTTTGTAAATAAATTGTAAATAAAATTTTTGATCTTTTGAATTTTTTGTAAATATTGCTTACTAACTTTTCTTATTTATTTTATAGAAAAAGAAGTAAAAGAACAACAAAATTAGGATAACAAAAAAAGCATCCAATCTTGTTTGGTGAGATCAATCCTAATCCAAGACCTCTTTTTTTTTAATATTATTTATTTTATTATTAAATTAATTTTAAAAATTATTCACTTAAACCTAATTAAAACTTTATCATAAGGGTAGAAATCCTAATTACTTAGAGTATCCATTATATTAGTTTTATTTTTTTTGTGATTACTGGAGATAAGATAAGCCTCTAAAGTTTAATTAGTTTCATGCATCTAATTTAGTTGCATAGAACCTCTTGTTTGAAATTGATTGTACATATTTATCTTAAATCAAATTAAGGATACAACTCATTAAACAAGATCCAGTAGAGATTTGATCACCCTTCCTTAGTCTACAAACAACCAACCAGCATCCCTTATTGACCTGAGCCTTTAATTTAAAATCAATTAGACATTGGCCTTAGAAACTTAAGTTCACTAAGACAAGAAATCCTGAGAGTTAGACTAGATTAGGATTAGTTATTTTGACTGGTGTCTAAGATAAGTGGTTCAATGACTACGTCGTGAATGAAGATGGTTACTTAATTAGTTCTATTAGCTTTTCTGATCAAGATAATTGATGTCTAAGAAAAGTAATGGGAGGACTACCCCTAATTCTATACTTACCTGGCCAGTTGAGTGGCTGATCTTATACTTAAAGGATTTGAAGATAATATTTACAATTAGGAGCTATCTAGACCTAAGATAATTCTTAGTCAAGATTAATTATCTAATTTGATTGCTAGCTAAATATCAAATCTAATTAAAACTAATTCTTTTCTCTCTTCTTATCTCTAGAACTCCTTAAGTTCTTTTCTTTAGAACTCTTTTCTCTTTTTCTTCTTTTTTCTCCTCTTCTCTTCTAAAAAAATAAATAAATTGATTAAAATAAATCAAAAATAATAATAATAAATTAATAAAATCATAAAAAAATTTTAAAAATAAAATAATAATAAAAAAACTAAAAAAATTAAAAAAATTAAAAAATTAAAAATAAAGTAATATTAAATTTATAAATTTTAAAATTTAAATAATAATAAAAAATAATAAAATAATAAAATAATAAAATAATTGTAAAAATTTCTAAATCATACGTTAGGGTTGCACTAGTACATGCTATTAGATAGGTGTGCCCTAGAAGCTTGATTGGCTGACACTTATAATATACTTCTAAGGATAAAATTATAATTTTGATTATAAATAATAAAATAGATTATTTTCTATCATAGTGTGTATTTGAAAATATCTGTGATACATCTCTTGAGTTAATGATAATGATAGTTCATATTTTCAAGAGTTGAAAATTTAAGACATGAAGTTTCATTATTAACTCATAAAATGCTTTCGATCATAGGATCATCATGAGCATGGTGATTGATCTAGAAGATTGGTATACGATCATTTTTTTAAGATAGATGAGTCTTAAGTCTATGGTGTAGAGACATCGGAGCGAGAGTATAGGTACTCATTAGAGAACGAGGGCACTGAGCATGACCACCTCGAGCAGTCATGAGAAAGTCTACCTTCTCGTCAATGACTGGCTCAAAGCTGCAGTGGTATGTCTGGATTTTTGATCTGAGGTACATCGACAGATCACCTTGAGGGTGTTATAGTTTGACTACACCATAACTCGATCTCCTAGCCATTCGAAATTCTGAGGTGTATGTTGGCTATAGCATGTTCATTATAGAAATTGGATTGCACCGATAGGAGATCTATCTACCTCGGTAGATGAGGAATAGCCCTATGATGATCATGAGAATTAAGTCCATAATCCCATGGCCATGGCAGAATGAAAAAATAGAAAGATTTCTATTAGAGCTTTTACATTAGACTTAAATTGAATGATTAATTCATATGACGGAAGTTAGAGTTTGACGAGATCATCTTAATCCTAATCCAGTCGGGGCTCAAGATAGAGGAACTTAATCACATAGGTAACTGCACTGAAAGGTTCACTTTTAGTTCTGATGGGTTGCCACCATATGCTGCTAGGTGTCATTAGTAGATTTTAGGAGCAATTAGAATAATTTAGATGATCGATCGTACTAATTGTCTGAATCAGAAAAGTTCTGATCCATTGAAAAGGTGTTTCGATGATGTCGATGATGGAGATCATGATATATCCCATTACCATACGAAACTAAACCTAACTGGATTACACAAATAAGAGTTTAGATTTGGATATCCTCAATTGGACTAACCTAGTTCAATTGATTTGAATAAGATTTAATTAGGTTTAAGAAAATCGTGCTAGCACACGATTAAGCCTAATGTTCTTCTTTAACAATCATTAAAGCTTATCTCGATTGAGCCAAATATATTTGGGCTCACTCAGAAACCTTTACTTGGTTTGACTGGAGCTTGTCCAAGTCAGAAAAGGACTGTCTTAATTTATGAAATAAATTTGAGACAACACCTGCCATTTTTCGTCACCTGCTAAATCTTGTTTTTGGACTTTGGTCAAATGTTGACTTTTGACACTTAGATATCTGCCCATGTATCATCCACCCATAAGAGAGAACCTTGGATCTTATCCCCCTACTAAAAAGTAGACAGGCAAGGGGTGCACGCCTAGGGATGCATGCACCCCATGAGGATAATGTCTGGAGTTCCATACAGATGGGACTCCAGTTGCTTCAAGGATTCAAACAAGATGGCACCAAGGAGACTTGTTTGACCCATTCTTCACACCATCTAAGGAGAGTTTTGAGGGATTCTAATCTAATTAGATCAGATGATGTCATCCCACCAATCAGATTTAGATCTAATTTTCTAAAGGGCCGTGATTGGCCGGAATGATGTGGCACTGCATGGCGCAGTAGGGTCTATATAAATCCTATCTGCGCCTAGAATTGAGAGCTTCTGCTTTATCCTATGCCATATAGCCCCTCTCCCTCCCTCTCCATGCCATCCTCAAGACCTCTCTCTCCTCTCCATGCCTAAGGGATTTTGGGCATGAGTTAGGTGCGATCCAAGCAAGTGAAAGGTGACAAGAAAGGAAGAAGGCAACACTGCTGCAAGAGACAATGGTTGATCGTCAAAAGAGTTTTTGAAGATCTTTAAGATCAGATTTAGATTTAATTTTTGGAGAATTGATTGAGAAGGAGAAGATCTTCAGATCCTATCCAAGTGGATATCGGTAGAGGTCAGGCACTTGCATGGCTACATCCAGAATCTCAGGCAAATATTAGGATCATCACAGTATAATTAGATTACCCAAAATAAATATATAATTAAATTAGATTTAATTTTATTTTTATTTTATTTTATTATATAAATAAGATCAGATCTGAAGAGTTTTAGATCTAATTAGGATCTTAGAGGAAAATTTTTGAAATGTCCCTCTTGATCCAATCAGATCTGAACGAACCTGATCCGAGAAATAAGATTTTTTCCTTCACACGCATTGTAGGAGATCATTTTTCTTGACCTAGTTGAATTGAGTCCTAAAATTGAATGGTTGTTTCACATTAAATCTAATAATCAAATGGCTAAAAATCCTAGAGAACCACCTAAGCAGATGAAAGAATATTTTATTCCTTCCATCTATAATCTATTGACTTGTAACCACTTACCTGATATCCCTGCAAATCTTTATGTGATCAAGTCGACCACAATCCAGATGCTCTCATCTTTCTACAAAAATATTAATGAAGATCCTTATAAACATCTAAACAAGTTTTTAGAAATCTATTTTATGGTGAGGATCGAAAATTTTACTGATGATGCCCTTAGACTGACTTTATTCCTTTTTTTCATTAAATGACAAAGCTAAGTACTAGCTTGGCACAATAGGAAGACTAATCCAAACTTGGGCTGAATTATAGCATGATTTTTTTAAAATATTATTTTCATAGGTCCAACCACCATCATGAGGTGAGCCATCATTAGATTTGCTCAGTTTCTAGCATAATAAATTCATAAGTCATGGAAGTGACTTAAGAAACTTCTTAGAAAATGCCTACACCATGGCCTATCTAAGTGGCAAATTGTTCAAACTTTCTATGAGGGTTTAGGAGATCAGTATAGACAAACGGTAGATGAATCTTATGGTGGTACATTCTTGAGCAAGAGTGAGGATGAAGCCTATGTCTTGTTTGAAATCTTGAGTAAAAACTCAATCAATCATGCTTTGTTATTCTTTCTATGAAAGGTTAATTCCTTACCAAAAGTGAGCAGAAATTTATAATTTCAAACATTCAGAATCCAGTTCTAAGACTGATTTAAATTTGATAACTCAAAAATTAGATAAAATTAACCTTCTTGCCCAGAAATTAGATCAAATCCTAATCCTAGATCAATAATCTCTTGCATAATACACATAATCTTCTAATTATCAGAAGATTTATTCTATCTATGCTAGCTCAGTCCATCATATGAGTGGATGTCCCATGGCTATATAATTTTCATCTTTCATCCAAGAACAAGTCCAAGCTATACAAGACTACTCCAAGCTAGTTAATGATCTATTTTTACATTCATATTACCCAAGTTAGAGGAACCATCCTAATTTTTCTTGGAGACCCCAACAGACTCAGGCTTAGACCCAAATTCCACCATCAAAAATTATTAAAATACATCCTAATATCAGAACTATATCTATAATAGAGGTCAGCCTAGTCAGTCTACCCAGCCACTGTATTATAATCAGCCATCATATTGAAGGGAAAATCCTATTTTTCAAATTAGATTTATTCAGATCTGATTTAATCAAGAGAAATATTTCAAAATTTTTTTTTCTTAGATCCAAATCAGATCTGAGACCTTACAGATCTCATTTTATCGATCTAATAAAATAAAATAAAAAAAAAATAAATTAAATATAATTTAATTGTACCTTGTTATGGGTAATCATATTATCCTATGATGATCCCGATGTTTGCCTGAGGTTCTGGATGTAGCCATGCTAGCACCTAACCTTTACCAGTGTCCACTCAGATAGGATTTAGATATCTTCTTCTTCTCAATATGTGCTCCAAAAATTAGATCTAGATCTGATCTTGAAGGTCTTCAAAATACCTTTTGAAGATCGGATGTTGTCTCTTGCAGCAGTGCTGCCTTCTTCCTTTCTTGCCTTTCTCTTGCTTGGATCGCACCAAACTAAAGCCCAAAGCCTTTTGGGCATGGAGAGGAGAGAGAGAATCAAAGGGAGAAATGAAGAAGGAGAGAGAGAGGCTATGTGGCATGGGCAAAGGGTAGAAGCTCACAATCCTAGGCATAGATAGGATTTATATAGATCCTACTGTGCCATGTGGTGCCACATCATCCCAGCCAATCAAGGATTTTTGCACAATCAGATCTAAATCTGATTGGTGGAATGACATCATCTAATCTAATTAGATTTGAGTTCCTCACAAACCCCCTTAGGTGGCACCAAGATAGATCAAAGATGAGTCTTTGGCGCCACCTACTTTGAAACCATGAAGCAACTAGAGTCTCATCCGTATGGGACTCCAATCTTTATCCTCTTTGGGTGCACGCCTCCCTAGACGTGCACCCCATTCCTTTCCTCTTTTTAGTAGGAGGACAAAGCCCCATCTTCTCTCCTATGGATGCATGACATATGGGCAGATGTCTAAGTATCAAAGGTTAATGTTTGACCAATGTGAAAAGACAAGATTTAGTAGGTGACAAAAAATGGTACGTGTTGTCTCAAATTTATCTCATAAATTAAGACAATCCTTTTCTGATCTGGACATGCTCCAATCAGACTAAATAAAGGTTTCTAAGTGAGTCCAAACATATTTGGCTCAGTCAAGACAACTTTTAATGATTGTTAAAGGAGAACATTTAGCTCAATCGTGTGCTAGCATGATTTTCTTGAACCTAATTGAATCTTATTCAAATCAATTGAACTGGGTTAGTCCAATTGATTATATCCAGATCCAAATCCTTGTTTGCGTGATCTAGTTAGATTCAATTCCATATGGTAATGGGATATGTCATGATCTCTATCATCAACATCATCGAAATACCTTCTGATGAATCGAAACTTTTTTGATTCAAACAACTAGTATGATCGATCATCCAGATCATTCTAATTGCTCCTAAAATCCATCAGTGACACCTAGCAGCATATGATGGCAACCCATCAGAATTGAAAACAAACCTCTTGGTGTAGTTACCTATGTGATTAAGTTCCTCTATCTTGAGTCCTGATCAGTTTAGGGTTAAGGTGATCTCATCAAACCCTAATTTTCTTCATATGATTTAATCATTCGATTCATGTCCAACGTGAAAATTCTAATAGAAACTCTTTCTATTATTTCACTCTACCATGGCCATGGGCTTATGGACTTAATTCTCATGATCATCATAGGGCTACTCCTCATCTACTAAGGTAGATAGATCCTCTATCGATGCAATCCAATTCCTACAATGAACATGCTATAGCTAACATACGCCTCAAGGTTCTGAATGGCTAGAAGACCGAGTTATGGTGTAGTCAAACTATAACACCCTCAAGATGAACTACTGATGCACCTCAGATCAAAGAACCAGATACACCATTACAGCTTCAAGCCAGTCATTGATAAGAAGGTAGACTTCCTATGACTGCTGGAGGTGGTCATGCTCAGTGCCCTCGTTCTCTAACAAGTATCTGTACTCTCGCTCCAATGTCTCTACACCGTAGACTCAAGACTCATCTATCCTAAAGAAGTGATCATATACCAATCTTCTGGATCAATCACCATCCTTATGATGATCCTATGGTCGGGAGTATTTTATGAGTTAATAATAAAAATTTATGTCTTAAATTTTTAACTCTTGAAAATATGAACTATCATTACCATTAACTCAAGGGATGTATCATAGACACTTTCGAATACATACTGTGGTAGAAAATAATCCATTTTATTATTCATAGTCAAAATTATAATTTTGCCCTTAGATGTGTATTACAAGTGTTAGCCAATTCTGGCTTCTAGGGCACATATATCTAATAAACTCTCACTTGACCTAAAGCCAATTGGCTATAAATCTAAGTCTCATCTTCTCAAGGTGGGTTTCGATCTTTTGTTGGTCCAACGGCTTAAGATGTGGGTCTGCCACATTATTTGCAGAGTCGACTCTCTTGACCTCGATATAACCTTTCTCGAGGTAATCATGAATAAGATGATATCGCCGCTCGATGTGCTTGGATTTCTGATGAGACCTCGACTCTTTAGCAAGGGCTATGGCATCATTGTTGTCATAGTACAGAAGAATGGCATCCGATAACATCACTCCAATATCTATGGTAAATTTTTTATACCAAAATGCCTTCTTCGCAGCTTCTGACACAGCAATGACTCTACTTCAATGGTGGAATCTACTATCACTGTCTGCTTGGAACTCATCCAACTGACAGCACCACCATTACTCACAAGCAAACTTCCAGATGTTGACTTTCGATCATCTATATCGGATATAAAATCCGAGTTTGTAAACCCCTAGACTTGGAGTTCTCCATTACCAAGAACCAACAACATATCCTTAGTTCTTCTCAAGTACTGAAGGATACATTTCACAGAAGTCCAGTGTTCTTCACTTGAATTTGACTGATATCTGCTCGTGACACTTACAACATGGGCTATATCAGGTCGTGTACACAACATGGCATACATGAGGCTCCCTATTACTGAAGCATGAGGGATCTTGCTCATGCATTCAATCTCCTTTGGTGTGTTGGGACACATTTTTTTGGAGAGATGAATGCCATGTCCGAAGGGTACTAATCTCTTCTTGGAGTTTTTCATGCTAAACCTCTTTAGCACTTTCTCTATGTACTTTTTTATGAAATACCTAGTATCCTATTCGGTCTATCTCTATAGACCTTAATTCTTAGAATGAAGGATGCTTCTCCTAGATCTTTCATGGAGAATTCTTTAGATAACCATATTTTAACTATGCTCAATATGGGAATATCATTCCTAATAAGGAGGATATCATCCATGTACAGTATGTGGAAGACAATAGCGCTCCCACTAATCTTTTTGAAAACACATGGTTCCTCCTCATTTTTGATAAAACCAAACAATTTGATCACATCATTAAATTGAGTATTCTAGCTCCGAGATGCTTGCTTAAGTCCGTATATGGATCTTTGCAGCTTGCATACCTTATGATCAGTATCACTGGATGTGAAACCTAGCAGCTGTTCTATATAGATATCTTCCTCAAGGTATTCATTTAAGAATGCCATTTTTACATCCATTTTTCATATTTCATAATTTAAATAGGCTACAATAGCAAGCAATGTGCGGATCGATTTTAGCATAGCTACTGGCGAAAAGGTATCTTGATAGTCAATGCCTTCGCACTGACTATAACCTTTTGCCACTAATCTAGCTTTGAATGTCTCCACATTTTCATCTGCACCAATCTTTCTCTCATAGATCTATTTACACCCAATAGGTACTATACCTTTTGGTGGATCTACCAAGGTCCAAACTTGGTTTGAGTGCATCGAGTCAATTTTTGACTAGATTGCTTTTAACCATTTTTTGGAGTCGATATCCAATATCGTCTCGTCATAGGTTTTGGGATCATCACCATGAAATCCATTATCTACGAGGAACATTTTCTCTATTTTCTCTGAAATAGTATCTAAGTACCTCTTAGAGGGATGGAAAACTCTTTCCAATCTACGAGGTAGAGGAGGTAGTGATTATATTAGCTCAACCTAATTTAGTACCACAGGCTCCTTAGCTTGTTGCTCTTATGAGACTTTCTCCACGAGCTTGATCTGCATTCCAATGCCGCTATCTTGAATAAACTATTTTTCAAGATAGATGACATACCGACTCACAATCACATTATGGTCTTCTGAAATATAGAAATAATATCATAATGACTCTTTAGGATATCCTATAAATCGAGCTCTAAAGGATCTGAAGTCTAACTTGTCAGTTTGTTATCTTTTGACATGAGCCGGACAACCCCAAATTTTGAGATGACTTAGATTTGGTTTCTTACCATGCCATATCTCATATGGTGTGGTAGAAATGGTTTTAGAGAGAACCCTATGCAGTATATATATAGCAATTAACAGACTATGTCCCCAAAAAGAATTAGGAAGGTCTGTGAAGCTCATCATGGATCGGACCATATCTAATAGGGTCCAATTCCTCCATTTTAAAACTCCATTGAGTTGAGGTATTTCAGGTGGAGTCTATTGAGAGATTATGCCATTTTGCTTGAGATGGTCCAGGAATTTCTGACAAAGGTATTCACCTCCTCGATCTCATCGAAGAACCTTAATAGATTTTTCAGTTTGCCTTTTGACTTCAAGTCTGAATTTTTTGAACTTTTCAAAAGCCTTAGACTTGTGCCTCATAAGATACATGTACCCGTACCTAGATAAATCATCGATAAAGATTATGAAGTAGATAAAATTATCTCTAGCCAGCACATTAAATGGGCCGCACACATCAGTATGTACTAGGATAAGTAGATCCGTGGCCCTTTCCCTATGTCCCATAAAAGAGAGCTTAGTCATTTTGCCGTGAAAATAAGATTCACAAATTGGATATGACTCGGAAGTCAATGGACTCAATAGTCCAATTTTGTCCAATTTGTTAACCCTATCTTCTGCTATATGACCTAGTCTTAGGTGCCATAGATACCTATCATTTGGACTATCCCTGGGTCATTTTATGGTATTCACATTTTGCTCGATATTAAAGATAGATACATTAATATGTAACTGATAGAGATCGTTAATGAGGAAACCACTTACAATTTTATTTCTTTCATAAAGAATATTATAATGATCCTTAAGAAAACTAATTACATAGTCTTCTTATGCTAAACATGAAATAGAAATCAAATTTCTGCTTGCAGTAGGTATATAATAATAATTCCTAAGTACTAAATCTAAGCCAGATGGTAGTCAAAGAGGGTAGGTTCCCACGGCCATAGTAGCAACTCTTGCTCCATTTTCGATGCATAGGATCATCTCGCCATCCCTCAGCCTCCTGCTATCCTCGAGACCCTACATAGAAGTGCATAAATAAGCACTAGAACCAGAGTCAAGCACCCAATTAGATGTATAAAAAATCATAAGGTTGATTCAATAATGAGCATACTTCTAGAAGGACCTGTCTTCTTCTTATTCTTTAGGGTGGCCAGGTATATTGGGTAGTTCTGCTTCCAGTAGCCATCAGTATTACAATGGAAACACTTTTCTTTGTCAGTGGCCTTCTTTTTCAGCGCTGTCTTCTTTTTCTTTCCACCTTCCACCTTCTATCTTTTCATAGACTTTTTCTTCTTTTCAAAAGACTTTCTCTTGGAAGAAATTTATTCCATAGCAAGTACCAAGCTTTTAGAACCTTTCATAGAAAGCTCAGCAGTAACCAGCATGTTCATAAGTTTGGCTAGAGTACTCTAAAGTTTATGCATATGGTAGTTCATGATAAACTGCCCATATGCATCAGTCAAGGATTGCAGAATTATGTCATTCTGCAGATCCTAGTCTAACTTCACTCCAAGCTTCTCAAGCTCTTCCAAGTCCTTGATCATCATTAAACAATGATCTTGGACTGACTGCCCATTATGCATTTTAGCCTTAAATAGTCGTTTAGTAATCTGATATTTGGCTGCGCGACTCTGTTCACCAAATAACTCTTGCAGGTGAGCCAACATTTGATGAGCAGTCTTGATATCTTCATGTTGGTACTGAAGCTCATCAGACATCGAGCCCAACATGTAGTATTTGACCTTGTTATTTTCATCTATCAATTTGTCAAGAGACGCTCTTTGTTTAGTGGACGAACGAGCTAGCAAGGTGAGGGGATCCTAGTCCAATATATGAGTTAACTTCTCAAAATCCAAAATGATTTTGAAGTTTTGGAGCCAATCCTTGTAATTGAATCTGGTCAGTCTATGGGTGTCCCATATGGGCTAGTGGGTTGGATGCAGACATTTTTCTGTAGAGAGTCAAAGTTTCTAGTTAGATTTTGTAATTAAGACTTAACCAATTTATTTAGAGGTTTGATTTTTAAATAAATTAGCTCACACTATTTTCTCAGATCCCTACACTCCCTCTATAGAGATGCAAAAATCTCCATAATTAATTATTTCTAGTGGATGGTGCAGTCTATCAACTGATTCGTCACCTCACCTAACAGTTATTGGTGATGGGTTAGCCAATGAGTGAACAACTCTTGTTCAATGATTCTCTAATCATGGTGCACCCATGCTTGATCTCTAATTCATGAATCTCACCATTTTTGGAATATTGATTCACTCCTTAATTAAGTCAGACCTACCACTTGCACATATTGGATTCCTAATTCGGTCTCTCATCATATCCAAAATATTGAGTCCAATTCATCCTCTAGCCCATAGCATCCAATGCCTAATAGACATGGTTGTATCTTCCTAGTGCAACTAAACCACTGTGACCAGTCGAGAACAATCAACCCCAGAAAGGGCCCACACATCTACAATGGTGGAAGACCTTAGACTTAATCTTTTCTTTAGAAGATTTGATTTAGGTCTCTTTAAACTTGACTTGACATAGCCATAACCATTATGACTAACCTAGTGGCATGGGTTAGCTTGAATTATTAGCTACCTCAGATCAAGACTGAGTCGGCAAATATGGTCAGATAAGTGAGATCAGTGGAAGGAATATACCACTAACTCGATAAGAATGCATTTGAGTCGAGCAGCTCCTAATTAAAAATCAGTCAATCGTATCTGCCAAACTTACCTTAGACGCCAAATTATTGAGCCATAACCAATCGGGTTAGCCTACAATCCAGACTCTAATCACCGAGCCTAATTAGATCTTAACTTTATCGATCACTCATGTGACTCAACCTTGACCTAGACTTAATCCTATTAGGCTGGTCAATTTAAGCACTCTTGATCCCATCTAACCAACTCTTGATTCGGTTTGATCAACTGCTAGACCTAATTGAGCTACCCAAGCCCAAACCCAATTTTATGAATATGTCTTAGATCCAAAAATTCTCAATTTTAGATCTAACATATTTCATAATCTTAATTCTTAATTAAGTATAGGATTTATAAATAAAATATATAAATAAAATCTTAGGATTTTAGGATCTAGGATTTTGCAGAAATTAAGTTTTGATTTCTTATTAAGGACGAACGTGTAGCACCCCTACACATCATAAGAATACCACATTGAATGAAAGGAGAGGACGTTTAAACCCTACTTCATTTTTATGATCAAATGGCCAAGGAGAATGTCTTAATCAGAACTATGTTGAATCTATAAAACTAGTTAGATGTACATATATATCACATATATAAAATTAATCTAACTTAAAAAATATATTTTGCATACATCTCATGTATCATATCATGCATGTTTTTAGATCTAATTATCTCATAAACATCTAAAAAATAAAATTTAAATTTGATCATATCAAATTAAATTTATTCAAGATAATTTTGTAGAACTATTCTACAACTAGTCTAAACATGCATCTATCATATCTCATATGAACAAAATTAAATAAATTTATTTTTTATTTTTTAGATCTAATTATAATATTTATAATATTAAAAATAATAAATAAATAGATCTAAAAATTATAATTAATTAAATTAAAATTATGATCATCCCAGACTATACATAGAATAATTCAATTCCTAGTCTAGTCATGCATCTCATACATCATAGATCTAGATTATTTATTTTTTTAATTTTTGATTTTAGATATAATTACATCTAATATGACATCTAAAATTATCTAATTATTAGATTAAAAATTTATTAAAATTTGATCTAATTAGTTATGGAACTTGGCTCTGACACCAGTTGAAGGAAAAATTCTGTTTCTCGGATCAGGTTTATTCAGATCTAATTTGATCAAGAGGAATATTTCAAAAATTTTTTCTCTTAGATTCAAATCAGATCTAAGACTTTTTAGATTCAATTTTATTTATCTAATAAAATAAAATAAAAATAAAAATAAATTAAATCTAATTTAATTGTATCTTGTTATGGGTAATTCTATTACCCTGTGATGATTCTGATGCTTGCCTGAGGTTCTGGATGTAGCCATGCAAGCACCTAGTCTCTATCAATATCCACTCAGGTAGGATCTGGATATCTTCTTCTTTTCAATCTATGCTCCAAAAATCAGATCTGGATCTGATCTTGAAGGTCTTCAAAATACCTTTTGAAGATCGTGTGTTGTCTCTTGCAATAGTGCTGCCTTCTTCCTTTCTTGCCTTTCTCTTACTTGGATCGCACCAAACTGAAGCCCAAAACCTTTTAAGCATGGAGAGGAGAGAGAGAATCAAAGGGAGGCATGGAGAAGGAGAGAGAGGGGCTATATGGCATGGGCAAAGGATAGAAGCTCACAATCCTAGGTGCAGATAGGGTTTATATAGACCCTACTGCGCCATGCAGTGCCACATCATTCCGACCAATCATGACTCTTTGCACAATCAGATCTAAATATGATTGATGGGATGACATCATCTGATCTAATTAGATTAGAGTCCCTCACAAAACTCCTTAGGTGGTGCCAAGACTGGTCAAAGATGAGTCTTTGGCGCCACCTACTTTGAAACCATGAAGCAACTGGAGTCCCATCCATATGGGACTCCAATCTTTATCCTCTTTGGGTGCATGCCTTCCTAGGTGTACGCCCCCTTTCTTTCCTCTTTTTAGTAGGAGGACAAAGCTCCATCATCTCTCCTATGGGTGCATGACACATGGGCAGATGTCTAAGTGTCAAAGGTCAACATTTGACCAAAGTCAAAAGACAAGATTTAACAGGTGATGGAAAATGGTAGGTGTTGTCTCAAATTTATCTCATAAATTAAGATAATTTTTTTCTAACCTGGACAAGCTCCAGTCAGACCAAGTAATGGTTTTTGAGTGAGTCCAAACATATTTGGCTCAGTCGAGATAACTTTTAATGATTGTTAAAGGAGAACATTAGCCTCAATCATGTACTAGCATGATTTTTTTGAACCTAATTGAATCTTATTCAAATCAATTGAACTGGGTTAGTCCAATTGATGATATCCAAATCCAAACCCTTATTTGTGTGACCTTGTTAGGTTCAGTTCTATATGGTAATGGGATATGTCATGATCTCTATCATCAACATCATCGAAACATCTTTCAATGTATCAAAACTTTTTTGATTCAAACAACTAGTATAATCGATCATCCAAATCATTCTAATTGCTTTCAAAATCTACCAGTGACACCTAGCAACATATGATGGCAATCCATCAGAACTAAAAATGAATCTCTTGATGCAGTTACCTATGAGATTAAGTTCCTCTATCTTGAGCTTCGATCGATTTAGGGTTAAGGTGATCTCGTCAAACCCTAATTTCCGTCATATGATTTAATCATTCGATTTAAGTCCAACATGAAAATTCTAATAGAAACTCTTTCTATTATTTCACTCTAGCATAGCCATGGGCTTATGGACTTGATTCTCATGATCATCATATGGCTGCTCCTCATCTATCGAGGTAGATAGATTCCCTATCGGTGCAATCCAATTTCTACAATGAACATGCTATAGCCAACATACACCTCAAGATTTCGAATGGCTAGAAGATCGAGTTATGGTGTAGTCAAACTATAACACCCTCAAGGTGAACTATCGATGCACCTCAGGTCAAAGAACCAGACACACCATTGTAGTTTTGAGCCAGTCATCGACGAGAAGGTAGACTTCCTTATGACTGCTCTAGGTGGTCATGCTGAGTGCCCTCATTCTCTAACGAGTATCTGTACTCTCGCTCTGATGTCTCTACATCATAGACTCAAGACTCATCTATCCTAAAGAAGCGATCATACACCAACCTTCTAGATCAATCACCATCCTCATGATGATCCTACGGTCGGAAGCATTTTATGAGTTAATAATGAAAATTCATGTCTTAAATTTTCAACTCTTGAAAATATGAACTATCATTACTATTAACTCAAGGGATGTATCGCAAACACTTTCAAATACACACCGTGATAGAAAATAACATATTTTATTATTTATAGTCAAAATTATAATTTTGTCCTTAGATGTGTATTACAAGTGTTAGTCAATTTTGGCTTCTAGGGCACACATATCTAACACATATCCATCTCCTTAACAGACTAATCTAGCCGATGATAGAATTAACCAACTACAATAATTAATTTTGACTCAACAATAATCTATTACCAGACTAGAAGTATAAATAGGATAATTAGTTGAGTCTCGCATGAGAAGAGAACCAAATCAATTACTGAGCCAATCGATTGGAAATTAGAAAAATAATCGATCAAATATCTATCAACCATTTGAATTTAGTCATTAATCTAATGTCCCATCTAAGAATCTCTAATTAGAGAATACCAAAATAATTTCTGAGCTTAGAAGTGATAGGATTCTTGAGTATCCATACTAAGACCAAGTGAGAGAGGCTAGTACTGATGCTAACCAAAATAAAAATTTAGAAGAAGAGATTAGTACTAAGATTAACCACATAGAAGAATCTGAGCCTAGGATTGGTACTAATGCTGGTTCTAATTTAAATGAGACGGACAAAGGAAAGAAAAGATCAGATGATTTACTCAAGATATATAAACCTAAAGTCCAATTCCCTTCAACCCTAGAAGTCGGTTCTTCTTATAAAAAGCAAGAGGTATGCAATAAAGAGCCAATGAAATTATTTAAGCAAGCTCATATTAATTTACTTAATTTCAAAATTGAAGCCATCTTTAGATACATCTGAGTATGAATACTTAAAACTGAATGACATCCTCCTAGTACCTATTATATTGAATTGAACTCCTAATCTAAAAACTCAATTCATGAGTATTTTAGAAGAATAAATAGGAAAAATTCTTGACAAATAAGGGTCTCAGATTAAGGTTACAAACTATCTTCCCAAAATTAGCAACAAACTTATTAATAAAGGGATCATAAATTATTTCTCTAAGATTGGCAATCTAAAACTATTAGAATTTATCAATCTAATATTAAACACAGGATAGGTAAGCTATATTTTGTCTGGCTGAAGATAGTAAACTTAGTACTTATTGGAAGGCAACCTAATATTTATTTTTTTGTGGATCTAATTTATCTTGTTAGTTTACTTTTCTTTTAGGCCAATGTTGATTAAGTTAGAGGGAGAGCCAAATCTTCAAGATCCCTGCTGGACCACAAATATATTGAGTTAGGTGTATTATTTCTTGTTCTTTGTTACATCTTTTATTTTTCTTTCTCTATTTAGAACATGTCGAATAAGATGGAGGGAGAGCTAAATTTTTAAAGACCCATGCTGGACAACAAACATATTAAGTCAGGTGTATTTTTTCTTATACCTTATTGCATCTTTTATTTTTTTCTTCCCCATTGAGGACAATATTGATTAAGTTAAGAGAAGGAATAATAACTTTTTTAAAAAAGTTAATATCCTTAAAAAAATTGGTATTTAGCATTTAGACATCCAATTATGCTTAAGAATTGAGTTGAACTAAGTATTTTTTTAAAAAAATAAATTGATGTACAAATCAGAGAATTAGTGAGATACTGAAGGATCAATTATTAAGAAAATCTAATAAAGAGTTAAGTTTAAAACATAAATATTTTTTTCTTAAATATTTTTGATTTTTTCTATCAGCATCAAAGAAGAGTTACTTTTTATGGACTTGTGTAGGATAACCATATATTTTTTCATAAAATAAAAATTATTTTTAAAATAAAATAGTTTTCAAGTACTTCTTACAATGTAGTTGGGCCTCTTTGCCTAAGCAAGCATTGAGTTTCACATCAAAAGATGGGAAGAGCAAAGAAGCTTATTGTAAAGCTAGTTTTAAATTATAGCCTATTTGATTCGAGCTACTAAACTCGAGGGATATTTTATATCTAGTGCCTTAAAGCCAACTGATTTGGGAGTCTAACCTAAAACTTGCTTTATGGATCAAACAAAAAGCTTAAGGAATTAAGATACTAAATAGTGATATAATATTAAATAAATAAATAAAATATTGAATTTTTATCAAATAATTAGATCTCATCACCTAACTAAGCAATGATATTCACGTCAAAAAGTAGGCAATGTGAATAAAAAAATTTAATAAATAAAGGATGAAAGTAACAATATACTTGCCCATATGAAAGTTTTGATAATTTAGAGATAAAGATAGAGATAATTTAGAAAATATTTAGAAAAGTTTAAAAGTTTTTACTTAATTTTTATATTGGTAAGTATTAATACTTCAATGATATACCTCACTCATGCTTTACTGAACATCAATGGCCCTTTTGAAAATTGCTCAATGAAATTTTAAATTTTAAGCATAAAAGATATCTAAAACTAATTTTTTTTTTTTACTCGAGGACAAGCAAAGCTTAAGTTGAGAGATGTGATAATTACTATAAATTTACTAATAAAATTATTAATTTATGAATTAATTTATTTTTATTTTTAAAAATTAGTATTTTATTTATTTTTCTAAAAAATATTCATTAATAAAAAAACTTATTTTTTTTGGTTAAGATGAAGCAAATTTGGAGCAAATCCAATATAAAATGGATCTGATATGAAGTTTCAAAGAAAAAAAATATATAAATGAAATAAACCAACTCAGTGGATTCATCCAAAATCGGTCTAGTTCGATCGATCGAGCATGGCCCAGCACCTGCTAAAGCCTTTAAAGCCCAGCAGCCCAGCACATACTCAACCCAACCTGCCAGCTCGCTAAGTCGGCCCAACCTAGCCAATGCATGATGTCACCTTAACATCACAAATAACATGGCTCATGGTGGACCATGATTGGAGGGCATTTCGATTATTCTGCAGATAAGGCATCCAGCAATTGGTCCAAGTCTATAGTGTGCTTGGTCCAAGCAGTCCACAAGAATAGTAATGGTGCGATCATATGGTCTAGATCGTTGTTGATCTAGATCCAATGGTTAGGGGTGATTTTGTTTTGATTTAAAATAGCCCAGCCCCTATTGCACCATCTGACAGCCCAGAAGCTTCCTGATCATGATCTAATGGTCCAAAGCTAACCTTTAGTTGTTTTGATGGTCAGGAAGTCTTCCAATTTTGATTCAAAGTCTTCAAAGCTCTCTTGACACAATCTAATAGTCCAAAAGCAGCTGATTGTTCAATCCATAGCTAATATTCAATCCGATTTGATTTAGGATTTTAATAGTGGTTTTCTGAGAATTTTTGGACTATTTGATTCAGATCTAATAGCCATCAGTATCCAAAGCTTTGTATTGACAACAGATGGCCTTGTTTGATTCGACTTCAGGGGTTTTAATCCTATTTTCACAAGGATTCTTCATCGATGCTGCTCTCTCCTCTATTTAAAGGTTGCCACACTAGTAGAAGTAATTTGTCTTTGATGAAAGAGAGGTTATGATATAGAGTAGGAGCCATGCTTGGGTTGATGGTTGCTTCGAAGCAACAACTACCCAGAAGAAGAGCTGTCTTCTATGCCATCTTCACACCAATGCCGATCTGAGATCAAAATCATTATTCTAGTTTTTATTTCTTTTTTTTATCTTTTTAATTTTTTATATTCAAATTTTAAATTTTAATTAATGCAAAATTTATTTTTCTTCTCTTTAAATTCATGCTCTTTACTTTTAATTATAAATTTATTTTTATTATAAGTAAATATTAAGATCTAAATAGATCTTAGTATCAAGTTTATTTTTTTGTAATGTTTAATTTCTACTTTTTATTTATAATTTTTTTTTGACTTCAATTTTATTTTTAAAATCTTTTTTTTCTTTCATAAAATCAAAAAATTTAAATCAAAGCACTACCTTCTCTATGGATTCGATCCGACTCACTACTTTCTATGTATTTTTAATTATTTAAGAAATTAAAATTAAACTGATAAATATGGTGTCTTAATGACAACATCGCGCTCTATCATGAACCCAACAAAATATAGCAACTAGTGATTGAGCATCTTGTGTCAAGATATCTAGCATGATCTACATCTATAAATGGAATAAGTGCAAGAGAAGAATCTGAAGGAAAAATAAGCCACGACCAAGTGTTCCTTTCAAATATTGAATGATATGATGTAGTGCAATAAGATGCATTTGACATGGATTAGAAACAAATTGACTCACAACTTGTATTGCAAAGAAAATATTTGGTCTATTTATGGTCAAATAGATAGACTTCCCACTAAGTGTCTGTATAAAGATGGATCTGATATATATTGTCCATATTCTTGCTTCAATTTCATATTAAGTTCTATTAGTACAACATAAATCTTGTTATCTGTCAAATTGGCTAGCTTGATCAAGTCTTGACTATATTTCTTCTGACTAAGAAATAAACCATTAGTCATGTAAGAGACCTCCAAACTAAGAAAGTAATAGAGAGCCAAGATCTTTGATATAAAAAGAACCTTGTAGAAAGCTCTTTAACTCAATAATTCCTTTACTATCACTTCCTGTTATAATCATGTCATCAACATAAAATAAAAGGATAATTATCCCATTAGTGGAATGATGAGTAAATAATGAGTGATCACTAAAACTTTGTTTAAAACTAGTAGAACATATAGTAAAATAAAATTTTTCAAACCATGCTCGAGGAGCTTGCTCGAGACAATAAAGTAATTTATGAAGTTTGCACACCAAATTTGAACGAGGAGGATAATATCCAGGAGGAGGCTCCATATAGACAATTTTCTTAAGGTTGTCATGTAGAAAGGCATTCTTTACATCCATTTAATGTAAAAACCATCTTTTAGCAATGGCTATAGTAAGTAGTGTGGGAACAATTATTATTTTAACTACTGAAGAGAATGTTTCTTTGTACTCAATCCCATATTCCTGCTTATATCCTTAGGCCACAAGGTGTGCATTATATCTATCAAGAGAACCATCAAGTTTTACTTTAATAGTATACACCCACTTACTGCCAATTATAGATACATCATGTAATCGAGGAACTAAATCTCAAGTCTAATTTGTCTTAAGGGTATGAATCTCCTCTGCAATTGCTTTTCTCCAACATTCAAACTCCACTGCTTGTTCATAGGTAGAAGGAATCAAAATAGAGTCAATAGTAATTAAGAAAGAAGTAGGAGGACCATAATGTTCAGGAGAATAACCTAATCGATTGGGTGGTTGACCAAAGTTGGAATGAGAAGAACATCAAAGTGGTAGTGGACTGGTATTCTCAATAGGAATAGAGAAACTTGACCTTGATATAGAACCTTCATCAGTATTATCAGCAAGGGACATAGTTGGTGTTTCCATTAATGAACATAGAGGGGCATCTTCAATACTTGTTGTGTTAGTTGTCTTTAATGGCACACTCGATGAGAAATCTAATAACAATAAGATAGACTGACCAGACTCTTGGGATGTAGAAGATAAATAATAATAAGAATTTTCAAAGAAGACAACATGATGAGAGACACGTTTACATTTATTTTGTGAATCATAATAAAGATAGCCTTTTTATTTATCACTATATCCAAAAAACACATACTTTGTTGCCTTAGAGGATAATTTATGTCATTCATGGGGAGGTAGTAAAACAAAGCAAGTATATCCAAAGGCATGAAAGGAAGAATGGTCTGGTGGTTTATTATAAAGACAATACCATGGTGATTTATTGTCAAGAATGGGTGTAGGTTGTTGATTAATAAGATATACTGCTGTATGAATGGCCTCTACCCAAAATTTAGTAGGAACATTTGACTCAATCTATAGCATTCAGGCTATTTCATTAACATAATGATTCTTCCTTTCTACTATCCCATTTTGCTTAAGAGTTCTAGGACAAGATTGTTGTGGTAAATTTTCCTTTCCATTGAAAAATGAAGTTTTGAAAAGCAAAACTCTCCACCTAGATCTGAATGAAATATTTTTATTATTTTTTCAAACTATGTTTCAATCATAGTGATAAACATTTTGGCTATATTTGTGAGTTTAGATTTAGCACATAAAAAATAAACCCAAGTAAACCATGTATACTGATCAATGAACAAAACAAAATATCTATAACCTAATCGAGAAAGAACTGGAGATGGACCCCATAAATCGCTATGGATCAAATCAAATAGTTCATCAAGGTATTACTCAAAGAAAAAGGTAATTTGGAAGCTTTTTCAAGAGCACAACCTTGACACTTATGATCAAGAGACATAGATTTGACAATCAATTTATTCGAAAGAAGACCAGACTTAAATATATGCTCAAGTCTAATAGCATGAGGGTGTCTAAGATGATAGTCCCAAAGATCCCAAGTTTTATTTATAGAAAAGACAGATGGAGAGACTGAAAGACATAGCAATGAAGAAGGCTACACTGCCATGTTTAGTTGGAATAAACACCCTTACTTATGCCTCTTATTGATCATCTTTCTTGTTTAAAGGTCCTATATATCACAACCATTGAGAGAAAACTTTATTAAATAATTTTGATCAGACAATTATCCTACAAAAACTAGGTTTGCAACTAATTTTGGAATATAAAAGTTATTAGGAATATATAAGGTTTTCTTAGATTTATTTTTTAAGCAAATAGTTCCAACACCTTTGATCGATAATTTTTTTTCCACTAGCAGTAATGATAGAGTGGCTAGATGAATATGGTTTAAGTCTAGAGAAAGTATGTTTTTGTTTGGACATATGATTGAAAGCACTAGATCAAGAAATCAAAGAGATGATTTGATTCCTTTACTTGATAAACCAATAGCAAAGAAAGCACGTAGAAGAGATAGCACCTTGTAGAGCAGATTGCAATGTAGTTTGTATCATCTGTTGAATTGCCTCTTGGGTGAGATTATTATCAAGTGAGTTGAAATTTTTCTAGTCTCTATTAGATGTAAAGAGAACTGGCTTGCTTTGCTTATTCTTTTGTAGAAGGTGATATTCTAAGATTATGTGCCCCATCTTCTTATAGTAGTTGCACATATTTCTCTTCTTATAATGATATTGCACATGCCCAAACTCATGGCAATACTTGCACTGAATGTTGCTACGATCTCCATTTTTCTATTTTAGTTGGATCCTGTCATAAGAAGCAGAAAAGATAGTATCCACAAAATTATTTTTAGCATCTAATATAGCTTGTGTATTTAGTTGAGTTTCTTCTTGAATGAGTTTAGCAGGAGCAGAATCAAGGTCTCGGATACCTTGATTTATGATGTTGGCTCTTACATTCTCAAATTCTAGCCTGAGTTTCATAAGAAATTGTGTCACCCTATTATAATATCTTTCTTTCTTAAGTTTCTTATAGGCTGAACTTGCTATAAGACTAGCAGATATCATATCTTGTTCAGTCCATAATTTTAAAAGTTCAACATAAAAGCATTCAATATCTCTATCCTCTTGGTTGATTCTTGCAATATTAAATTCTATATCAAATTGCCTCGCTCGATTGGTTTGGGAATAAACTTTCTTGAGATGTTACCATATATTATTGTCTATTTTAAATTGTCTCATGCTTGGAGCAATATCTATCTCAATAGAAATATTCAAGATCCAAGTGATAACAATAGCATTAATTCTTTGTTTTCCACTGACCTCTTTCTTTGTCTTCTTAAGGCTCTGGTATAAAACCATCAAGGATTCCTAAGAGATCCTTTTGGGAACTTCCCTTCTATTATAGTGATCTTGAAACTAGCAACAAGGGATTGTCGAGGACTTTGATGGCAAGCCAAATACCAAACAACAAAATAGCCTATAAGAAATTAGCACTTCTAGATCTAGGTATTGTACCTTTGAAAGAGTCTTTGAGATCTTTCTTCTCTCTTCCAGATTTGAAACACTTTTAGCCAAGGCCTCAAACTAGGTAGTAAAGGGGCATGGAACTCCCTTTGGATGGAAGCAAGAGGGAGGAAGCAAGGGGCGGCACCTAGATGTGTTGGCGCTAGGGCTTCAAGGGGGGTGCAAGGGTTTGGCACCTCCTTTCTTTCAAAACCTAAGTGGTGGCTAGGGTTTCACATACTAAAGGAGGTGGCAATTAGAGAAGGAGAGAGACAAGGAGAAAATGATTTGTATTAGCCTTAGCTCTTTTAGAAACCTAATACAATGTATATTTATATATGGTCAATGTGACCTAATCCAAAAGCTTCCATGGCTAACCCAATGTGAGATTGTGCTCACCCAAGCCCATGTACATCTATAACTTGACCCAATCTCACCTCTCTTAGACTCAAACCTAGTATAATACAAGTTAGCCCCTTAAGGCCCAAGTCCCCTGGACCTCAAGATCTTGAAGGCTGACAGCCTTCATCTTAAGGCCCAAACCAGCCCTAGAACCCCATGAATGCCTCATGGGCTTTAGAGCTTGGCCTTTTCCTTGATCTTCTGAGCCTTAGGAGCACCACACTAGGTCATACAATCTCCATCTTGGTGCCTTAAGGCCTCAGCAAACCCTATCCTATCCAGCAATCACATCAGTGCCACTCATTTGTGAAAGCTGTCCAATAGAAGTACCTTCATCAGTGCACTAGTTGGATTTTCTTTTATATGAACCTTCATCAACTCCAGCTCATCTTCTTCTATAAGCTCTCTGATTCAGTGGTACTTGATGTTGATGTAATCTTCACATGATAGATGGAGTTATGTGCAAGCAATAGTGCACTCTGGCTGTCACAGTGCACCTTGATGGCATTCTATGCGAAGCCCATCTCCAACACCAAGCCCTTCAGCTATAGAGCCTCCTTTACTACCTTCATGATGCAAATTACTCTGCTTTAGTGGTGGATAAGGCCGTTATGAGCTGCAAGCAAGATCTCCATGAAATGGAACCTCCATTCAAGCTGAACACAAACCCTATCATCGAATGCTGAGTGTCCATGTCTCCACCAAAATCAGCATCCACGATCCCTTCTATCTATCCCCGAGTTTTCTTGGACTTGTTAGAGTGTCCCTCAGGACCTTCTTGTTCTCCATAGTAGATGCTAACTCCAATAGAATCTACTAGGTATCTAAAGATCTTCTTCAATGCTTACTAGTGCTCCCTGTCAGGCTGCACCATGAATCTGCTAGTCTGACTCTCTGCGTAGGCTAAATCAGGCCTATAATATACCATGGCATACATAAGGCTTTCTACACCAGAGGCATGTGGCACTCTCTCCATCTCCTAAGCCTCCACCTCAGTTTGTGGTGACATGGTCTTTGAAAGGCTGATGTGCCAAGCAAGTGGCAGTGCTGCCAGTTTGGCTTTCTTCATCCCAAACCTCTTTAAGATCTTTCGTATGTAGCCTTTAAATGAAGCAACGCCTCGGCTCAATCTCTAAAAATCTTCATGCCTAGGATCTTCCTCACAAGCCCCAAGTCCTTCATCTTGAGCTCCCGAGATAATGTTGCCTTCAGTTCCTGCACAACCTTCTTACTCTTGCATACTATTAGTATGTCATCTACATACAAGAGTAAGTACATCCTAGATCCATCCTTTAGAGATTTAACATACACACATGGATCAAAATCACACCTGAAAAGTTTAATGCTCCTCATAAAGGTTTCAAATTGCTTGTACTATTATCTCAATAACTGCTTCAGTCTTATAGCAATTTCTGCAGCAAACACACCTTCTCCTCTGATGCAGGCTCTCTGAACCCCTGCTACTGCTCCATGTATATGCTCTCCTCTAGATGTCAATGGAGGAACATTGTCTCAACTTCATCTACTCCAGTTCTATATCCTGAGCTGCTATAATTCTCAACAGCACCCTCACAGATGTATGCTTGATGATTAGAGAGAAAACCTCTGAGTAGTCCACTCCTCTCTATAAGTACCCTTTGGCTATAAGCCTAGCCTTGTACCTCACTCCACCTTACTCTTAAGGTGCCTCCTTTCTAGTAAAAATGCATTTGGAGCCAATAGGTCGAGCACCTCAAGGTAGATCCACCAGCTGCCATTCCGATTCTTTATAAGAGACTTCATCTCCTCCATCATGGCTTACATCCATGATTCTCTATCTGAGCTCTCTATGGCCTCTTGATAGCTTTCTAGATCTCCATTAGTAGTGATGAGAGCATAAAAAATCATCTTATCAATGCCATATTACACCAATTTGTAAATAGTACACTTTCGATTGTACAGTGCCCCTCCCCTTACGCTAGTTATGCTGCAGGTCTGATATGTGTTGCTCTTCCTGCACCGCCTCCTAGATAGATGGCCCTCCTCACCGATCCTCCACATGTGTGGAAATATGCCTGCCCATTTGCATCTCAAAATGAATATGATTAGAGGTAGAAATTGATGGAATATCACCTGTATATGAGTGCTACAGACTACTGTCCCGTGCAGCCTTTTTTGCTCCATTTGCAACCCCTGGCTTCTTCAAAATGCTCCTCTATCGAATATGACATTCCTACTAATTGTGGACCTTTATGAATGAGGATCTACTAGTAGATAACCCTTCATGCCCTATGGATGTTCGATGAAGATTAGCTTTTATGACTTCAGGTCCAACTTGCTCCTTTTGGCTCCCTCCACTAGGGCATAGGATGGGTAGCCAAAAATCTTCAGATGGCCAAGCTCCATCTTCTTTCCACTCCAGACCTCCTCTAGAATTCCTTCATCAAATTTTCTATGGGAAGACCTATTAATAAGAAAACATGAGAAAGTTAGAGCATCACCCCAAAAAGACTTGGGTAGTGATGCTTGCAGCCTCAAGCTCCTGGCCTTCTCTGTTAATGTTTGATTCATCCTTTTGACCACACCATTTTGTTGGGGTGTCATCTTCACTGAGTAATGGAGTTTGATCCCATGCTCCTTATAGTAGCTTCTAAAATCAAGATCGGTGTACTCTCCTTCATTGTCAGACCTTAGGCACTTCACTAGCTTTTCTATCTTCTTTTTCACTTTAGCTCTCTAGGCTTAAACTAGGCAAATACCTCTGATTTTTCTCTAATTAGATATACCCAAACTCTCCTAAAAAAATCATCTATAAATATAACAAAGAATCTAGTTCCATCCTTAGTTGAAACAGGTGCTGGTCCCCATACATCCGAGTGAACAAGCTCTAGAATGCCTTCACTCCTTTTTGTACTACTAGCAAACATTATCCTATACTTTTGCCATAGATGCAAGGCTCACATTGGTTGTTCCCCTTCTTTTTAAGTGTTGGAATCAAACCCCTCTTACTTACTTTAGTGAGCCCTTTATCTATGATTTGCCCCATCTGACACTACAACAAAATACATCTTTTGCGATGGAATTATTTATGATGAAAAAAATTTATTGCAAATATATTAATTTATGATGAAAAAAATTTCATCATAAATAATCAATTATTTATGATGAAAATAATTTTTTATCATAAATAATAGATTATCGATGATAGAAATTTTTTTGGATCATAAATAATTATATTACAACAAAAATTTTTCATTATAAATAAGCTATTGTAAATAAATTATTTAAAAAATTAAAAAGATGGTATTATTTATGATAAAATTTTTTTATCATAAATATTTGATTATTTGAGATGCAGTTTTAGTTTTCATCATAAGTAATCAATTATTTATAATAAAAATTAATTATAAATAAATTAATTATTTAAAAAATTAAAAAGGGTAGGATGATTTTTTATTAAAAATATTTTATTAAAAATTAAAAGATAAAATTATTTATGATAAAAAAATTTTATTATAAATAATTAATTATTTATGATAGAAATTAAATTTTATTATTTATGATGAAAAATTTTCATCATAAATAATCTATCATAAGTAAATTATTTAAAAAATTAAAAGGGTAGGATGATTTATGATGAAAATTTTTCATCATAAATAATTAATTATTTGTAATAAAATTTTAATTTTCATCATAAATAATTAATTATTGATGATGAAAAATTTTCATCATAAATAATATATCATAAATAAATAATTTAAAAAATTAAAATGGTGGGATTATTTATGATAAAAAATTTTTATTATAAATAATCAATTATTTATAATGCATATATGACTTTTGTTATAAATAATCTATTATTTATAATGAAAAATTTTTATCTTAAATAAGCTATCATAAATAAATTATTTAAAAATTAAAAAAATCAAATTATTTATGATAGAAAGTTTTCATCATAAATAATCCATTATTTATAATGCAAATATGATTTCTATCATAAATAATAATTATTTATGATGAAAATTTTTTATCATAAATAATTTGACCAAAATTCTTAATTTATAGTATAGAAAAGATGGACTATTTTAAAAATAAAAGAAGTCAAAGTTGCACCATGCATGATCGATGCGATGGAATTGAGGGGGACGAGCACATCCACTATTAGCTAGCCCACATATATGGATCATCCATGTTAAGTATATTTTATAAAAACGTAAGTATAATTGCTCAAGGACTTCAAGAATGTTTTTCAAGCGACATATAGTTTTTGATAGTTTATACACATATGGTTTACTTTTTACGTTCACCATCATAAAAATGACCAAACTATTAGCAAAGATCATTTATCTAAAAAAATTATCTTATAATCACATGCTATTTGGCCTTTTAATCATCCATTTTTCATTAAATAGTTCAAATCATTCCATGCTAAATTAACTATGATAATTATATTTGATTAAAATAAAATTTTGATAGTATGCTATAAATATCACAGAGATCATCGTTGTAAGTTTTTGGATCCATCAGTAATTTCTATCTATCATATCATCATGTGATTATTCATGACTGTTGAAATCAAATTTTATTGATCTACATAGCTAGAGCTAATAGATCGAGGCAGTCTTTGTGATGATACATGCATAATAATTACTTAAATAATGAATGATGAAGATTAACTTTAAATTTTAAATTTATATAAGTTTTAAAAAAATTAAAAAAAATTCATAAAGAATACTAATTTTTGAAAGAATTAGAAAAAAATTTTAATTTACTTATGGGCTAGCTAAGAGTGGATGCGTTCGCACCCCTCAACCCTATCGCATTGGTCATGCATGGTGCATCTTTGCCATTGTTTATTTTTAAAATAGTCCACCTATTTTGTGCTATAAATTAACAATTTTGGTTAGATTATTTATGATGAAAATTTTTCATCATAAATAATTTATTATTTATGATGAAAAATTTTCATAAAAAATAATTTATTATTTATGATGAAAATATTTTATTATAAATAATTTACTATTTATGATAAAAATTATAGTTGCATTATAAATAATCAATTATTTATGATGAAAACTTTTTATCACAAATAATTCAATCTTTTTTAACTTTTTAAATAATTTATTTATAATAGATTATTTATGATGGAAGTTTTTCATCATAAATAATTATTATTTATAATAAAATTATATTTATTTTATAAATAATTTATTATTTATGATGAAAAATTTTCATCATAAATAATCCCACCCTTTTAATTTTTTAAATTATTTATTTATGGTAGATTATTTGCATCAAAAATCTTTCATCATAAATAATAGATTATTTTTGATGACAATTGAAATTATATTATAAATAATCAATTATTTATGATGAAAAATTTTCATCACAAATAATCCTATCCTTTAAATTTTTTAATTGATTTATTTATGTAAATACCATTAGCAATGAAAAATATAATATCATCGCAAATATGTTTATCAAATATTTAAAAATTTTTTTTAGAGAAAAAATTATATTAGAAAATAATTGGTGGGAATTATTAGTGATGAAAATCTGGTTTCCATCATTAATAAGCTTTTTAGCGATGAAATTTTGCATTGTTAATAATCCATCGCTAAATGTATTTAAATATCCTACCCCACTATGTGCCCTCTTTTCCATGAAACTCACTTCTCTCCAGAATGAATCCCTTTCCTCTCCTCTCTCTCCCCCTCCTTTTGGACTTCCATCAGTCGATGACTGCATCTCCCACTACCATTGTTATTGCCACTGCCACTGCCATGCTTAAACCAATCGAAGGTAAGTTCCACAGCTAGCTAGTTAAATTTTTTATTTTGTTCTTTAGTTCTATCATCGGAGGGGCATGTGGGTGTTGCCGTGTGATGGCCAGTGGCAAGCGGAGTGGCATGGGGGTGGGCGCCGGTAGGCCATGCATGGGGGTGTTGATGGTGTGGGGCTGCTGGTGGAGGGAGGCGGAGGGGTGCTACAGGAGGTGGGGGCCGCTGGGGTGGGGGTGGGGCTGTGGGGTGTCGATGGCTGGTGGTGACAGATCGGGTAGGGGTCGTGGGTGGTCGAGCATTGGAGGGGCGCCATAGGGAGTGGTGGGCCATGATGGGTGGGGGGTGAAGGGGCTGTAGGGGGTGGGGGGCCGTGGGGGTTGGGCGTGGAGGGGCGATGGTAATAGCTCGGTGTTGGGAATGATGTCTCAAAACTAATAATCAGTCTATTGATGGTTGTGCTATATGTTTGTACTTGTATATGAATTATTAATTGAATAAAAGTTATTCTAACTTTTTTATCATAATTTTTTTCATCTTCTAAAGAACTTCTGTATTGTGGTGAAGTCCTTAGGACTAATTAGAATCGACAAAAGAGGATTTATCATTTAGTCCTTAAATCTGTTCATGATCAAATGATACATTGTTACCAAGGATGACAACATTTATCAAATATAGATCGTTGTGTGCCATATGGGTTGGTTATCCTCTTAACCAAGGAGTGCGGAGATACTAATATGGCATGTAGGTGAGATGTAGGGGTACATCTATATTGAATGTGATCAACTTCAGAGCTTTTTTACTATCAAGATTTGTTCTGATGGAATATGGATATAAATATCCCTCCAACCTAAGATCACCATGGTGATTTTCAAGCAACTCACTATGCTTTGTGCCAGACTACTTGAATTTTTAATTCATTGATGGAAGGTTTCTAGACACAGTCAAGTACTTAAGAAGTCGGTGCATGTATCAAGATGGGATAGACCAGTTTTGGTTTAAGGAGCTGTGTTCAATTATTTTTAAATTTAGTAAAACCTTGGCTAGGATAGTCCTAGTGAGGAGTCATAGGACTGATTACGTTAAGATATGATTTGGATGTATTTCTCAGGATTGGTAATTTAACTCTGAGTCATCCTATACACAGAGGTCAAAGGGATGAATTATACAGTATCCATATTTGCGTAGGTTCTGAGTATTACGATTGTGACTATTCGACCTATCCTAATATTGGGTATCTTTGCTAGATGGTCATTTTGATTGGTATAGGAATTGATTTCTATGCTACCAGCTTAGGTTCAAACCTATGGGGTTACACACATTAGAGGTTCATATCTGATCTGATGGTTAATGAAGAGTCCCACTAGACTGGGACTTTCTAGTCAAGAGTTCCACTAGACTAGGACTCTTCGACTGAGAGTCTTACTGGCCTGGGACTTTGAGTCCTACTTGTCTAGGACTCTATGGTCAAGAGTCCCATTAGACTAGGACTCTACAACCAAGAGTCCTACTACACTGAAACTCTGAGTCGTATTTGTTTGAAACTCTATGATCGAGAGTTCTATGGGTCTGAGACTCTGTGATCATGAGTTTCACTCATTTGGGACACTGGGGTCAAGAGTCCCACTAGTTTGGGACTCTTCAATCAAGAGTTTTATTTTGATGGGACTCTATTGCCCAGACACCTATCAGATTTGAACTCTATATTTATGAGAGATTTAATTAGTGATTTGGTCACTAATTAACTCTATTTGATTGAGTAATGATTTTTTGATCAAGTCGAATTGAATTTGATTTAGTTGGGTTTGACTCAATTAGGTTATAAGATGACCTAATCATTAAGGAGGTTTGATCCCTAATTTGATCAAGAGTTGGGCTTAATCAATTTTTGCTTTGATTAAAACTTAATTAAATCTAATTAAGTCTAAATTAGTTGGATTTAATCTGGTCTAATTGGGTCTGGCTAATTTGGATTGGGTTAGTTCAATTGGGTAACATAAGTTCAAGACTAGTTTGACTAGTCTTCTTTCCCATGTACCACCTTTATCTGCACCCATTTGAAAATCCATGAGAAAAAGTTTCTCATGAAGTATTCCATGTAGAAGAGAGGGTGCACACCCTCCTTTTTCACACCCTTGTGGATAAGTCTTGGTGGTTGGTCATTCAAATTTGAATGGGATTCAAATTTAAATGTAGAACCAACGTAATCCTTATCTCTCCCTAGCACCACATCATCACAAACTTACGCCCATTTGAATCTCAATGAGAATGAGATTCTCGTGAGGAAATTCACACACAAGAAGGTGCACTCCCTTCCTTCTCATGCCCTAAAAATATTTGACTTACTTGGTTGCAATTTGAATTCAAATGGAGTTATAATTCAAATAAGCAACCACCTCATCCCTATCCCACCACGTGGTATCCACTCTGATTAGCGCAAAAATAAAAAGGGATTCATCTGGGGCATGTGAGCATTCCAGCAAGAGAAAAGAGAGCATCTGAATGAGCCTCTTATGCATGAGAAATTTTAAAAGATCTCGAGAGAAAAAATTCCAGAGAGGCTAAGGCACAGGGTTTTCTAAGTGTGCTGCCCTAGGATTTTAGCTAAGGGTTCGAGAAGGGTTTGTGTGAGGTACGAGTGTTGTGAGCCCACCAAATTTTTAGAAGAACCTCTTCTACCTCTCTTCTATGTTTGCTAGTGATCCAGAGTGTCCAAAGAGCCCATGGATGAAGATCAAAGCTATCTGATCGACATCAGCCATCAAAGCATCTGGCGTCGAGCTAGCACTCGGAAGGAGTCAATCGGGACCATGACCTCATGTGGATGATCCATGGAGGCTAGATACATTGTGTGGCTGCATTGCGATGAGTAACCTCTTCAGTAGTGATCGGATTACAGTGTTCAGCTATCCACATAGGCATTGTGTTCTGAACACGTAGTAGTAAAATAGTTTTACTACTAGTATTTATTTCCCAAATTTAAAAGCATGTATATCACATTTAGATCCTTAATAGTGTAGAAATTTTAATATGATCAATAGCTTTAATTATTAATTTGGTTGATAATTATTTTTGCTACATAAATTTTATGAAAAAAGTTTTCAAAAATAGAGCTGTAACCCTGCACTATAAACTATCGGTGGTATCAAAGAATGGTTCATTAAATATGATTTTTATGCTTTAAAATTTAAAAAAATTGCATATTAGATATGTAATTTTTTGAGTAGCCTAGTAATTGAGCTTGAATGAGCCATCAAGCCATACAGTCGTAAGGGATAAGTATGGTTTAAAGGCCATCTTCTCTCATTCATTGGGGATCCCTTATAGCGGTAAGGGTGTCACCGTGAACTTATTCCTGAAGATAAATAGTGAAAGAATTTTTAAAATTAGTTTAATCTAATTTTTAATCATGAATATATTAGATTAGATATAAATTTAGATTCATAATTTTTATGTAGTGTATATAGATTTAGATGAAAATCTATAACTAGTACTGTTTGTGAAATGAGCCAATCTATTTTTGAAATGAGTCGACCCATTTAGTAAACAGTGCTAGGTTATAAAGAACCTTTTAAAATTTTAAAAAATATTTTCAAAGTATCGAACCCCAACCCTTAGCTTAAAAATATAATTAAAAATTAAGTATTATGAATTAGGGTCAACAATTGTGAATTAAATATCCTAAGTCATTGATCATAACATGTGGGTTATTGGGTTAGATGAATTAGGTCCACTAATTGGGTTAGACCTAAGATAAGTTAAAGAATGGACTAAATTAGAGTAATTGATCAAATCTATCCAACTGTTGATTTAGATTAGGTTAGGAACTCTTTAGACTCAATTACAATAGTTATAGTTGGTCAAGTCCATGCCTTTAACAATTACTAAATGGACTTGATTCATGACTATGTGGTTGAATCCGAAATTACTAGGTTGGTCAAATTAAAACTAATGAACTGAATGGAGTCTAGGGTAAGTTTGGCAATTCAGACTATTGGTTTTTAATTAGGAGCTACTCACACTGATTCGATCTTTGATGAGTTAATGGCATATCCCTTCCACTGATCTCACTTATCTGACCATCCTAATGAATTAGGTTTTGATTAGATCATTAGATGATTTTGGCTCATCGATGTTAATTAGGCAAATCAGTATGACTAATATAGGTACTCCTAATGCTAGCTGGAATTAGTCTTTTTTCGACTTGTGAATTAGAGGGATTGAATGGCTTACTCTTTTTTTTAAATGGTTATCATCCTCTAAATTATAGCTAAAAATACGTATGGTGATAACTGACAACCTAAGGAAAAATCCTGATTTTTCGGATCCAGGTTCGTTCAGATCTGATCAGATCAAGAGATATATTTCAAAAATTTTTTCTCTTGATCTCAATCAGATCTTGATATGTTTCAGATCTGATTCTTATTATTTTAATAATAAAAATAAAATTAAGATAAATTAAATCAAATTTAATTTACCTGATTTGGGTAATCCTATTACCCTGTTGATGATCCTGTTTGCAGCGGAAGGTTCTGGATCTAGCCACGCAAGCGCCTGGCCTCTACCGGTATCCACTCGGGCTGGATCTGGAGATCCTCTTCTTCTCTATCACGCCTCCAAAAATCAGATCTGGATCTGATCTGGAGGATCTTCAAAACTCCTTTTGAAGATCTGCAGTCGTCCTTTGCAGCAGCGCAGCCTTCTTGCTTTTGATCGCCTTTCTCTTGATCTGAATCGCACCAACCAAATCCAAAACTCCTTTTGGACGTGGAGAGCAAGGGGAGAAGGAGACTATGGCATGGAGGAAGGAGGGGAGAGGCAGCCTTGGGGCGTGGGAAATTATTCAATTGCTCTTTGAGTTGGGCGCAGGGTCTTATTTATAGACTAAGCGTGATCCAACTCCTCTTCCTTCCCAACCAATCACAACCCTTTGTGAAATCAGATCTAAATCTGATTGGTGGGAATAGAGTCCCCTGGATTCCTCCTTAGAGGGTGCCTAAGACCAGTCAAAGTTGGATTCTTAGGAGAACTCTAATTGGAATCCAAAAGGGAGATGGAGTCCTTGTCCAACAAGGACTCCTAGGCGCCTCCTACTTGGGCTCACGCCACCCTTGGCGTGCGCCCTTCTCCTTGCCAGGTTCTGGCAGGGGGACAAGGCCCCCACCAGCTCTCCAATAGGTGCATGACATGTGGTCAAAAGTCAAAGGGTCAATGGTCAACGTTTGACCAGTCAAAGGTAGACTTTTGACCAAAGTCAAAGAACAAGAAATGGCAGGTGACCAAAAATGGCAGGTAATGTCTTACAAATAAGACAACCTTTTCTGACTTGGACAACCTCCAGTCAGACCATATGAAGGCCTCTGATTGAGCACAAACTCCTTTGGCTCAGTCAGGACAACTTATTTATGATAGTAAAAGAAGAACGTTAGGTTCAATCGAGTGCTAGCACGATTTTCCTTGAACCTAATTGAATCTCATTCAGATCAATTGAACTAGATCAGTTCAATTGATGATCACCAGATTCAAACCCTTGTTTGTGTGACCCAGTTAGGTTCAGTTCTGTATGGTAATGGGATATGTCATGATCTCTATCATCGACATCATCGAAACTCCTTTCGATGGATCAGAACTCTTCTGATTCGAACAGCTAGAATGATCGATCATCTAAATCATTCTAATTGCTCCCAAAATCCACCAGTGACACCTAGCAGTATATGGTGGCAACCCATCAGAGCTGAATGCGAACCTCTTGGTGCAGCTACCTGTGTGATTAAGTTCTTCTATCTTGAGCCCCGATCAGATTAGGGTTAAGGTGAACTCGTCAAACCCTAGTCTCTGTCATATGATGTAATCATTCGATTCGAGTCCAATGTGAAAATCTAAATAGAAACTCTTTCTATTATTTCACTCTGCCATGGCCATGGGCTTCTGGACTTGATTCTCATGATCATCATAGGGCTGCTCCTCTACCACCGAGGTAGATAGATTCCATCTTGATGCAATCCAGTTCCTACAATGAACATGCTATAGCCAACATACACCTCAGGGTTCCATATGGCTAGGAGACCGAGTAATGGTGTAGTCAAACTATAACACCCTCAAGGTGAACTGCCGATGCATCTCAGGTCAAAGAACCAGACACACTACTGCAGCATCGAGTCAGTCATTGACGAGAAGGTAGACTTCCTAATGACTACTCGAGGTGGTCACGCTCAGTGCCCTCGTTCTCTAACGAGTACCTGTACTCTCGCTCCGGTGTCTCCACACCGTAGACTCAAGACTCATCTACTAAAGAGAAGCGATTGTACACCAACCTTCCGGATCAATCACCATCCTCGTGATGATCCTATGGTCGGGAGCATTTTATGAGTTAATAATGATTATTCATGTCTTAAATTTTCAACTCTTGAAAATATGAATTATCATTACCATTAACTCAAAGGATGTATCACAGACACTAAATACACATATGTGATAGAAAATAACCCATTTTATTGATTATAGTCAAAATTATAATTTTGCCCCTAGAAGTGTATTACAAGTGTCAGCCAATTCTGGCTTCTAGGGCACATATATCTAACAATCTCCCACTTGTCCTAAAGCCAATTGGCTACAAGTCTAAGTCCCATCTTCTCAAGGTGGGCTTCGATCTTCTGCTGGCCCAACGGCTTTGTAAGTGGGTCTGCCACATTATCTGTGGAGTTGACTCTCTTGACCTCGACGTAACCCTTCTCGAGGTAATCGCGGATGAGGTGGTATCGCCGCTCAATGTGCTTGGATTTCTGGTGAGACCTCGGCTCCTTAGCAAGGGCTATGGCGCCATTGTTGTCGCAGTATAGAGGAATGGCATCTGATGGCATTACTCCAATTTCTGCAGCAAACTTCTTGTACCAGAATGCTTCCTTTCGCAGCCTCTGATGCAGCGATATATTCTGCTTCCATGGTGGAATCTGCTATCACAGTTTGCTTGGAACTCTTCCAGCTGACAGCACCACCATTGCACACAAACAGACTTCCAGATGTCGACTTTCGATCATCTATATCGGACATGAAATCCGAGTCTGTGTATCCCTGGACTTGGAGTTCTCCATTACCAAAGACCAACATCATATCCTTAGTTCTTCTCAAGTACTTAAGGATACATTTCACAGAAGTCCAGTGTTCTTCACCTGGATTTGACTGATATCTGCTTGTGACACTCACAGCATGGGCTATATCAGGTCGTGTACATAGCATGGCATACATGAGGCTCCCTATTGCAGAAGCATAAGGGATCTTGCTCATGCGTTCTATTTCCTCAGGTGTGCTGGGGCACATCTTCTTGGAAAGATGAATACCATGTCTGAAGGGTATTAATCCCCTCTTAGAGTTTTCCATACTAAACCTCTTTAGTACTTCCTCTATGTACATCTTCTGTGAAAGTCCTAGCATCCTATTCGGTCTATCCCTATAGACCTTAATTCCTAGAATAAAGGATGCTTCACCTAGGTCTTTCATGGAGAATTCCTTGGACAACCACATCTTGACTGATGTCAACATGGGAATATCATTCCCAATAAGGAGGATGTCATCCACGTACAATACGAGGAAGACAACAGCGCTCCCACTGACCCTTTTTGAAAACACATGGTTCCTCTTCATTTTTGATGAAACCAAACTTTTTGATCACATCATTGAAACGAGTGTTCCAGCTCCGAGATGCTTGCTTAAGTCCATATATGGACCTTTGCAGCTTGCAAACCTTGTGATCAGTATCACTGGATGTGAAACCTAGCGGCTGTTCCATATAGATATCTTCCTCAAGATATCCATTTAAGAATGCCGTTTTCACGTCCATTTGCCATATTTCATAATCGAAATAGGCTGCAACGGCAAGCAATGTGCGGATGGATTTTAGCATAGCCACTGGGGAAAAGGTATCCTGATAGTCAATGCCTTCGCGTTGACTATAACCTTTTGCCACTAGTCTAGCCTTGAATGTCTCCACATTCCCATCTGCACCAATCTTTCTCTTGAAGATCCATTTACACCCAATAGGTACTATACCTTCTGGTGGATCTACCAAGGTCCAGACTTGGTTTGAGTGCATCGAGTCAATTTCTGACTTGCATTGCCTCTAGCCATTTCTCGGAGTCGATATCTGATATCGCCTCGTTGTAGGTTTTGGGATCATCACCATGAGCACCATTACCTATGAGGAACATTTTCTCTACTTCCTCTGAAATAATACCTAAGTATCTTTCAGGGGGACGGGAAAACTCTTTCCGATCTACGAGGTGGAGGAGGTAGTGTTCTTATTGGCTCAACCTGATTTGGTTCCAATTGGTCCTTAGCTCGTTGTACTTGTGAGACTTTCTCATCAAGCTTAATCTGCTTTCCAATGCCGCTATCTTGAATAAACTATTTTTCAAGAAAGATGGCATGTCGACTCACAATCACATTGTGGTCTTCTGGAATGTAGAAATAGTATCCTAATGACTCTTTAGGATATCCTATGAATCGAGCTCTAAAGGACCTAAACTCTAACTTGTCCGCTTGTTGTCTTTTGACATGAGCCGGACAACCCCAAATTCTGAGATGACTCAGACTTGGTTTCTTACCGTGCCATATCTCATACGGTGTGGTAGGAACGGTTTTAGAGGGAACCCTATTCAGTAGATAAATTGAAGTTAACAATGAAGTGTCCCCAAAGAAAATCAGGGAGGTCTGTGAAGCTCATCATGGATCGAACCATATCCAATAGAGTCCGATTTCTCTCCATTCTGAAACCCCGTTGAGTTGAGGTGTTCTGGTGGAGTCCATTGAGAGACTATGCCATTTTCCTTGAGATAGTCTAGGAATTTTCCCGGCTAAGGTATTCACCTCCTCGATCTGATCGAAGAACCTTAATGGGTTTTTCAGTTTGTTTTTCTACTTCATGTCTGAATTCTTTGAACTTTTCAAAAGCTTCAGACTTGTGTCTCATAAGATACACATACCCATACCTAGACAGATCATCGGTAAAGGTAATGAAGTAGACAAAATTGCCTCTAGCCGGCACATCAAATGGGCCGCACACATCAGTATGTACTAGGGCAAGGAGATCTGTGGCCCTCTCCCCATGTCCAACAAAAGGGAGTTTAGTCATTTTGCCTTGAAGACAAGATTCACAAGTTGGATATGACTCAAAAGTCAATGGACTCAATAGCCCATTTTTCTCCAATTTGTTGATCCTATCTTCTGCTATATGACCTAATCTCAGGTGCCATAGATATCTGTCGTTTGGACTATCCCTAGGTCGTTTGGCATTCACGTTTTGCTCGATAGTTAGAACAGGTACATCAATATGTAGCTGATAAAGACCATTAATAAGGAAACCATTTGCAATTTTATTTCTTTCATAAAGAATGTTACAATGGTCCTTAAAGAAGGTGATCACATAAGCCTTCTTGTGCTAAGCATGAAACAGAAATCAAATTCCTGCTAGCTGCAGGCACATAATAACAGTCTTTCAAAACTAAGTCTAAACCAGATGGTAATCGAAGAGGGTATGTTCCCACGGCTACTGCAGCAACTCTTGCTCCATTACCGATGCGTAGGATCATGTCTCCATCCCTCAGCCTCCTGCTATCCTCAAGACCCTGCATAGAAGTGCACAGATGAGCACTAGAACCAGAGTCAAGCACCCAACTGGATGCAGAAGAAACCGTAAGGTTAGACTCAATAACGAGCATACCTCCAGAAGGACCTTCCTTCTTGTTCTTCAGGGTGGCCAGGTAAGTAGGGCAGTTCCGCTTCCAATGGCCGTCGCTGTTGCAATGGAAACACTTTCCTTTGCCATCGGCCTTCTTCTTCGGTTCTGCCTTCTTCTTCTTTGATCCTCCTTCCACCTTTTGCTTTTTCACAGACTTCTTTTTCTTTCCATAAGACTTTCTTTTGGAAGAAGTCCGTTCCATAGCAAGAACTGAGCCTTTAGAACCTTTCATAGAAAGCTCAGCGGTAACCAGCATATTCATTAACTCGGCCAAGGAATTTTGAAGTTTATGCATGTGGTAATTCATGATGAATTGCCCATATGCATCAGTCAAGGATTGCAGAATAATATCATTCTGCAGATCCAAGTCCAACTTCACACCGAGCTTCTCAAGCTCTTCCATGTCCTTGATCATTGTCAGACAGTGATCTTGGACTGACTGCCCATCACGCATCTTAGCCTTAAAAAGTCATTTCGTGACTTGATATTTGGCTGCGCGACTCTGTTCACCAAACATCTCCTGCAGGTGAGCCAACATTTGGCGAGCAGTCCCGATATCTTCATGTTGGCGCTGGAGCTCATCAGACATCGAGCCCAACATGTAGTATCTGGCCTTATTATCTTCGTCAATCCATTTTTCCAGAGACGCTCTCTGTTCAGTGGATGGACGAGCTGGTAAGGTGGGAGGGTCCTGGTCCAAAACATGTGTTAACTTCTGAACCCAAAACAATTTTGTAGTTCCTGAGCCAATCTTTATAATTGGGTCCAGTCAGTCTATGTGTGTCTAGGATACGTGCCAGTGGGTTGGACGCAGACATTTTCCTGTAGAGAGTCAAAGATTCTAGTTAGATATACTGTAATTTTGACTTGACCAATTTGTTTAGGGATTTTATTTTTAAACAAATTAGCTCCCACTATTTTCTCGGATCCCTACACTCCCTCTGTAGAGATGCGAAAATCTCCACGATTAATGATTTCTAGTGGGTGGTGCGGTCTCACCAACTGACTCATCACCTCACCTAACAGTTATTGGTGATGGGTTAGCCAATGAGTGAACAACTCTTGTTCAATGATTCTCTAATCATGGTGCACCCAAACTTGGTCTCTAATTCATGAATCTCACCGTATCCGGAATATTGATCCACTCCTTAGTTAAGTCAGACCCACCATTTGCATAGACTGGGTTCCTAATTGGAGTCTCTCACCGTATCCGGAAATATTGAGCCCAACTCATCCTCCAGCCCATAGCATCCAATGCCTAATAGACATGGTTGCATCTTCCCGGTGCAACTGAGCCACTGTATCCAGCCGAGAACAATCAACCCCGGGAAGGGCCCGCACATCTACAATGGTGGAAGACCTCAGACTTAATCTTTTCTTAGGGAGAATTGATTCAGGTCTCATTAAACTAGACTTGGCTTAGTCATAACAATTATGACTAACCTAGTGGCATGGGTTAGCTCGGATTATTGACCACCTCAGATCAGAACTGTGTCAACAGATATGGCCAGGTAAGTGAGACCGGTGGAAGGAATATGCCATTAACTCGTACAAGAACGCATTCAGGTCGAGTAGCTTCCAATTAAAAACCAGTCGGTCGTCTGTGCCAAACTTACCTTAGACACCAAATTGTTGAGTCAGAACCAATTGGGTTAGCCTACAATCCAGACTCTAACCTCTGAGCCTAATTAGGTCTTGCTTGATCGTGACTCGATCTTGACCCAGACTTAATCCTATTAGGCTGGTCAATTTAAGCATTGTTGATCCCATCTAACCAACTCTTGATTCGGTTTGATCAACCGCTTAGACCTAATTGAGCTACCCAAGCCCGAACCCAGTATTATGAATATGTCTTAGATCTGAAATTCTCAATTTTAGACCTAATTAATATTCCATAAACTTAATTCTTAATTAAGTTAGGGTTCATAAACAAAATATGCACAATAAATCCTAGGGTTTCAGGATCTAGGGTTTTGCAGAAAGTAAGTTTTGGGTTTCTGATTAAGGACGAACACGCAGCACCCCTACACATCATAAGAACACCCCATCGAATGGGAAGAGAGGGCCTTTAAACCCTTCTTCGTTCTTATGACCGGACGGCCAAGAGGAACGCCTTAATCAGGAACATGTCAATACTACAAAACAGTTATAGATCTATATCATATATCTCATATACAAATTTAGATCTAATCATGGCATATTTTGCATACATCTCATGTATCATAATCATGCATGTTTTCAGATCTAAATTATCTCATAATAATCTAAAAAATTAGATTTAAATTGATCTAATCAAAATAAATTCTAATCTAGACAATTATGTAGAACTATTCTACAACTAGTCTAGTCATGCATCTATCATATCTCATATGATATTTAAAATTAAATAATTTTTATTTGCTGTTTATCAGATGTTATTATAACACTTATAATATCAGAAAATAGTAAATAAGAAGATCTAAAATATGATTTAATCAGATTAAATCAAAGACATGCAAAACTATTCTATAGAACTATTCTATTCTAGAACTAGTCATGCATATCTTCATGTTCTTAGATCCAAATCATTTAATTTTAATTTTTTCTGATTTCAGATCTGATCACATCTCATGTGACATCTGAAATCACTTTATTTTTTAATTAAAATAAAATTTAAAATCAGATCTAAATATTTTTAGAACCATGGCTCTGATACCAGTTGAAGGGAAATCCTGATTTCCCGGTCCAGGTTCGTTCAGATCTGATCAGATCAAGAGATATATTTCAAAAATTTTTCTCTTTGATCTCAATCAGATCTTGATATGTTTTCAGATCTGATTCTTATTATTTTAATAAATAAAATAAAATAAGATAAATTAAATCAAATTTAATTTACCTGATTTGGGTAATCCTATTACCCTGTTGATGATCCTGATTGCAGCGGAAGGTTCTGGATCTAGCCACGCAAGCGCCTGGCCTCTACCGGTATCCACTCGGGTTGGATCTGGAGATCCTCTTCTTCTCTATCACACCTCCAAAAATCAGATCTGGATCTGATCTGGAGGATCTTCAAAACTCCTTTTGAAGATCTGCAGTCGTCCTTTTGCAGCAGCGCAGCCTTCTTGCTTTTGATCGCCTTTCTCTTGATCTGAATCGCACCAACCTAAAATCCAAAACACACTTTTGGACGTGGAGAGCAAGGGGAGAAGAGAGTATGGCATGGAGAAGGAGGGGAGAGGCAGCCTTGGGGCGTGGGAAATTGCTTCAATTGCATTTTTGAGTTGGGCGCAGGGTCTTATTTATAGACTAAGCTTGTGATCCAACTCCTCTTCCTCCCAACCAATCACAACCCTTTGTGAAATCAGATCTAAATCTGATTGGTTGGGAATAGAGACCCCTGGATTCCTCCTTAGAGGGTGCCTAAGACCAGTCAAACTGGATTCTTAGAAGAACTCTGATTGGAATCCAAAAGGGAGGATGGAGTCCTTGTCCAACAAGGACTCCTAGGCGCCTCCTACTTGGGCTCACGCCACCCTTGGCGTGCGCCCTTCTCCTTGCCAGGTTCTGGCAGGGGGACAAGGCCCCCACCAGCTCTCCAATAGGTGCATGACATGTGGTCAAAAGTCAAAGGGTCAATGGTCAACGTTTGACCAGTCAAAGGTAGACTTTTGACCAAAGTCAAAGAACAAGAAATGGCAGGTGACCAAAAATGGCAGGTAATGTCTTACAAATAAGACAACCTATTCTGACTTGGACAACCTCCAGTCAGACCATATGAAGGCCTCTGATTGAGCACAAACTCCTTTGGCTCAGTCAGGACAACTTATTTATGATAGTAAAAGAAGAACGTTAGGTTCAATCGAGTGCTAGCACGATTTCCTTGAACCTAATTGAATCTCATTCAGATCAATTGAACTAGATCAGTTCAATTGATGATCACCAGATTCAAACCCTTGTTTGTGTGACCCAGTTAGGTTCAGTTCTGTATGGTAATGGGATATGTCATGATCTCTATCATCGACATCATCGAAACTCCTTTCGATGGATCAGAACTCTTCTGATTCGAACAGCTAGAATGATCGATCATCTAAATCATTCTAATTGCTCCCAAAATCCACCAGTGACACCTAGCAGTATATGGTGGCAACCCATCAGAGCTGAATGCGAACCTCTTGGTGCAGCTACCTGTGTGATTAAGTTCTTCTATCTTGAGCCCCGATCAGATTAGGGTTAAGGTGAACTCGTCAAACCCTAGTCTCTGTCATATGATGTAATCATTCGATTCGAGTCCAATGTGAAAATCTAAATAGAAACTCTTTCTATTATTTCACTCTGCCATGGCCATGGGCTTCTGGACTTGATTCTCATGATCATCATAGGGCTACTCCTCTACCACCGAGGTAGATAGATCCCATCTTGATGCAATCCAGTTCCTACAATGAACATGCTATAGCCAACATACACCTCAGGGTTCCATATGGCTAGGAGACCGAGTAATGGTGTAGTCAAACTATAACACCCTCAAGGTGAACTGCCGATGCATCTCAGGTCAAAGAACCAGACACACTACTGCAGCATCGAGTCAGTCATTGACGAGAAGGTAGACTTCCTAATGACTACTCGAGGTGGTCACGCTCAGTGCCCTCGTTCTCTAACGAGTACCTGTACTCTCGCTCCGGTGTCTCCACACCGTAGACTCAAGACTCATCTACTAAAGAGAAGCGATCGTACACCAACCTTCCGGATCAATCACCATCCTCGTGATGATCCTATGGTCGGGAGCTGTTTATGAGTTAATAATGATTATTCATGTCTTAAATTTTCAACTCTTGAAAATATGAATTATCATTACCATTAACTCAAAGGATGTATCACAGACACTAAATACACATGTGTGATAGAAAATAACCCATTTTATTAATTATAGTCAAAATTACAATTTTGCCCCTAGAAGTGTATTACAAGTGTCAGCCAATTCTGGCTTCTAGGGCACATATATATTTAACATACTCCTCAACGATGTATCATTCTGGTTGGATCTTTCTTTGGCTGATCTGGGCCGATGTGCGGTAATGTTAATGGTTGACCCTAATCGGACCTTTTTAGTAGAGGCCAAAATCTACTGATTAAATTTTTTGGGTAAAATTAAAATTACTAGAAGTTATTTAGAGAAATTATTGGTTATAAACCTATCCATGGATGCACATGGGTTGATCGACCAAAGTTGAGCTTGTGTGTCGTTTGTGTGGATTCTAGTACCTACTAAGAAATTAAGGTAATTTCTTGAATTGGAGGTTGAGGCTATCAGTTTATATAAAATAGTGAGATAACCTTTAGACTAAAGTCCAAATCTTTAGGATAAATAATTCATATACTAACTAGGTTTGATTTTTTTTTTATGTAGCTATGGCTACTATCCTATCACTCCGATCATTGTTAGATAATGATAAACTTTTGGGACCCAACTTCAATAGATGGTATCAAAAGTTGAAAATTATTCTAGAGCATGAGTAGATCCTATATATTTTGACTGATCCTACACTTGAGGAGCTAGCTTCGAATGCTAGAGGCATGATCCGAGACATTTATCAGAAGTGACTTAGTGACCGCACTACTGTTCAGTGTATTATGCTAGCGGTAATGAATGATAAGCTCGGCCATAGGTTTGAGAATGTCCATCCATATGAAATGTTTCAAATATTGAACGACTCCTTTGGCGTGCTTGACGACGTTGAAAAGCACAAGACTGGTTGTGTCATTTTCAACGCTCAGATAAGGGATGGGATGTCAGTCATCAATCATGTATCATACTTGATCAAGATGATTGAGCATCTGAGTAAGCTAGGTTTTTTCCTATATGAGCAGTTTGTAAAGGATGTGATCCTGAATTCTTTGCCCAAGTCCTTCCTCCCCTCACTCATTTTAGAATGATAAAGCCTACAGTGAACTATCACGTCTTGTTAGGGTTGCTGTAGAGCTTTAAGAAGGATCACCAGCTCTATAATAAGTCAGTGAATATAGCGAGAGGGTCTTCTTCTGGTCATTGATCATTTAATAAAGGAAAGAAGAACAAGAAGAATAAGAATAAGAAGGTGAAGCCGCATGCTGGGACGTTTGCATTGGGTCTGACTAAGAAGCGCAAGCCCGACCAAAGTTAGGTGGAGTGCTTCTTTTGCAAGAAGCTAGGGCATTAGAAGAAAAAATATCCTCAGTACATTGCCTCCCTAGACCCAAATAGACTGAGGAAGAAGCAAACAGTTGCTAGACAAGATAATTATATGATTATTAGAAGTGTACCTTAGATGTCAGATTGGCTAAACACTTGTAATACACTTCTAAGGATAATTTTATAATTTTGACTATTAATTAATAAAAAAAATTATTTTCTATCATAGTATGTATTTAAAGTGGTGGTGATATATCCTTTGAGTTAATGGTAATGATAATTCATTTTTTTAAGAGTTAAATATTTAAGACATGAATTTTCATAATTAACTCATAAATTGCTCTTGATTGTAAGATCATCACAAGGATGGTGATCGATCTAGAAGGTTGGTGTATGATCGCTTTCTTAGGATAGATGCATCTTGAGTCTACGGTGTGGAGACACTAGAGTAAGAGTATAGGTACTCATTAGAAAATGAGGAGACTGAGGGTGACCACCTCGAGCAGTCATTAGGAAGTCTACCTTCTTATCGATGATTGGCTCAATGCTGCAGTGGTGTATCTGGTTCTTTGATCTGAGGTGCATCAGTAGTTCACCTTGAGGGTATTATAGTTTGACTATACCATAACTCGATCTCTTAGCCATTCGGACCCCTGAGGTGTATCTTGGCTATAGCATGTTAATTATAAGAATTGGATTGCACCAATAGAGGATCTATCTATCTCGGTAGATGAGGAGTAGCCCTATGATGATCATGAGATTGAGTCCATAAGCCCATGGCCATGGCAGTGTGAAGATGATAGAAAGAGTTTCTATTTGGATTTTACATCGGACTTGAATCGAATAATTAACTCATATGATGGATATTGGGTTTGACGAGTTCACCTTAACCCTAATCCTATCATAGCTCAAGATAAAAGAACCTAATCACATAGATAGCTACATTGAGAGGTTCGCTTTCAGTTCTATTGGATTGTCAACATATATTGCTACGTAACATTGATGGATTTTGGAAGTAATTAGAATGATCTTGATGATCAATCATTCTAATTATATGAATCGAAAAAGTTTTGATCCATCGAAAAGTATTTTGATGATGCTGATGATAGAGATTACCATATATCTTATTACCATATGGAACTGAATCTAACTGGATCACACAAACAAGAGTTTGGATCTAGATGTGATCAATTGAGCTAACCCAGTTTGATTGATTTGGATTAGATCCAACTAGGTTCAAGAAAATCATGCTAGCACACGATTGAGCCTAACTTTCTTCTTCTGTAGTCTTTTTAGCTCATCTCAACTAAGTCAAATTGATTTGAGCTTATCTAAAAACCCTGTAAGGCTTTATTTAGATCTAATTAGAGCTTGTTCAGGTCAAAAAAGGATTATCTTAATCCATCAGATGGAAATAAGACAACACCTACCATTTTTGATTCTATTAAGACATTGATTGGTCTTTGCAAGAAAGAAAGAAGGGAGACGTGCACCCCATGTATCCTCTTCAGATGGCACACATCCCAAGGTTATTTTTCATACGAAAGAAGGTAGGCCCACCCCATATATTGTACGCAGAAGAGGGAGATCGGTGGATAGAGTTTGATATGGATCAAACTCTTAGAGATGAGACCCCACGCCATCCCTCTTCTCTTATTTGATATGTGCAACATCTCTAAAGAGTTTTAAGGTGACAAAACCAAATAAAGACCTGGGTTTTAAGGAGAATCTGGTGGGTTTTTAGATTGATCAAGCAATTAGATTGCTTGATCAAAATGGACTCCAGAGTTGGCGCAAGGTCTATTTAAAGACCCTACGCCCTAGGGTTTCATGATATCCATATCCTATGCCGAAAGGCTGCCACAAAATTCGTCTCCATGCCTCCAGTATTGCTCCTGTCCTTTCTCTCCACATCCATAAAGAATTGGATGCAAGTTCAGCCTTCAAAAGTTGAAGAAAGCAAAAGCAAAGATTGCAACAGGGTGTTCTACATCAAGAAATCGGGTGCAGCCTCAGAAGTTGTTTTGAAGGCAATAGAAATTCAGATCTAATCTAAATTTTTGGCATTAGATCTAGAAGAAGAGTGCATCCAGATCTAGCCTAAGTGGACTTTGGTAGAGACCAGGCACTTGTGTGGCTAGATCCAAAATCCTAGGTGACGATAGATCATTGGCAGGATAAAAGCAGTTTACCCAAATAAGGTATGAAATTAAATCTAATTTAATTTTTAATTTTAATTTTAATATCAAATATTTAGGATAAAATCCAAGATATCTTAGATCTAATTAAAATTTATTAGAAAATTTTTAAAATATCTTTAGATCTAATCAGATCTGAACGATCTTGTGGTGAAAAAATGTTGATTTTCTTTCAACTGGTATCAGAGCTGCATTAGTAGTTCTTTAGATCTATTTTAGATTTATTTTTTTAAAAGTTTTATAATTTGATATTAAATAATTTTAGATATCACATCAGATGTGACTAGATCTAAATTCAAAAAATTAAAACTTTAGAATCATATTAATGATGTATGAAACACAAGTCCAGACTAGGTATAGAACTATTCTGTATGTAGTCTAGTATAGTTTTTCTTTTTGATATGATTTAAATATATTTTTATTTTTATTTTTTTGATATTGTAAATATTATAATCAGATATAAAAATAAAAAAATTAAATATTTAATTATTCATATGAGATATGATAGATGCATGCCTAGACTAGTTGTAGAATAGTTCTATGAATTATCTAGAATAGGTTTTATTTTGACATGATCAATTTAAATTTTATTTTTTAGATTTTATATGTGATATATCATATCTTAAAGCATGCATTTATGGTTTCATGAATGATATATGAGATGTATACTAAAACTATGCATGTTTAGATTTATAATTTTATATGTGATATACGTTATAGATCTTATTATTTTGTACTGTAGTATTTGTTTCTGATTAAGGCATTCTCCTTGGCCATCTGGTTATAAGAGTAAGAAGAGTTTAAAGGTCCTCTCTTTTCATTCGATAAGGTGCTCTTATGGCATGTAGGGGTACTGTGCATTTGTCCTTAATCAAAAATAAAAAAAACTTACTTTTCTGTAAAATCCTAGATCCTGAAATCCTAAAATTTTTAGAATGTTTCTATTTATGAACCCAAACATAATTAAGATTTAAGATTATAAAATAAATTAGATCTTAAAATTATAAATTTTTAGATCTAAGATATCTTCATAATTTTGGGTTTGAGCTTGGGTAGCTCAATTAGGTCTAGCGGTTGATCAAACAGTATCAAGAGTTAGTTAGGTAGGATCAAGAGTGTTTAGAATTGATCAGTCCAATAGGATTAAGTTTGGATCAAGGTCGACTCATAATAACATGTGGTCGACCAAGTCAAAATCTAATTTGGCTCCATGGTTTGAGCCTAGATTGTAGGCTAATCCAATTAGTTCTGGTTCGATAATTTGGTGTCTAAGATAAATTTAGCAGATTTGATTGATTGATTTTTAATTGGGAGCTACTCAACCTGAATGCATTCTTATCGAGTTAATGGCATATCCCTTTCACTGGTCTCACTTACCTGACCATTTGGGTCGACCCAGTTCTGATTTGAGGTGGCTAACAATTTGAGCTAACCCATGCCACTAGGTTAGTCATAATTGTTATGACTAAGTCAAGTCAGTCTAGGAGATCTAAATTAAATTTTTCTCAGAAAATATTAAGTCATAGGTCTTCCACCATTGTAGATGTGTAGGCCCTTCTGTTGGTTATTAGAAAGATGCAACCATGTCTATTAGGCATTGGATGCTATAGGATAAAGGATGGGTTGGGCTTAATATTCTGGATATGGTGAAGGACCCAATCAAGAATCCAATTGATGCAAATAGTGGATCTTACTTAACTAAGGAGTGGAACAATATTTCGGGCATGATGAGCTTCATGAATTAGAGATCAGGTTTGGGTGCACCATGATTAGAATATTATTAGACAAGAGTTGTCCACTCATCGGTTGATCCATCATCAATAATTGTTAGGTATGGTAGTGAGCTAGTCGATGGGACCGCACCATCCACTAGAAATCATTGATCGTGAAGATTTTCATATCTCTGCCAAGAGAGTGTAAGGATTCGAGAAAATAGTGGAATCTTAATTTATTTAAAAATAAAAATCTTAAATAAATTGGTTAAGTCTAATTATAAAATCTAACTAGAAACTTTGACTCTCTATAGAAAAAAGTCTGCATCCAACCCAATAGCTCGTATCCTGGACACCCACAAATTGATTGGACCCAATTACAAAGATTGACTCCAAAACTATAAAATTATTTTGGATTCTAAAAAGTTGACTCATGTATTAGATCAAGACCCGCCCACCTTACCAGCTCATTCATCTACTGACAGAGAGTATCTTTGGAAAAATCGATGGACGAAGATAATAAAGCTCGATACTACATGTTGGGCTCGTTGTCTGATGAGCTTTAGCACCAACATGAGGACATCAAGACTGCTCACCAAATGTTGGCTCACCAACAAGAGTTGTTTGGTGGAGAGAGTTGCACGACCAAGTATCAAGTCACTAGAAGACTTCTTAAGGCTCAAATGCATGATGGGCCGTCAATCTAAGATCATTATCTGATAATGATCAAGGACTTAGAAGAGCTTGAGAAGCTCGATGTCAAGCTAGATAGGGACTTGCAAATTGATGTGATCTTGCAGTCCTTGACTGATGCATATGGGCAGTTTATCATAAACTTCTATATGCATAAGCTATAATGTACTTTAGGTAAATTGATGAACATGCTAGTTACTGCTGAGCTTTCTTTGAAAGGTTCGAAGGGCTCAGTGCTTGCTGTAGAGCGGACTTTCTCCAAAAAAAAGTCTTTTGAAAAGAAGAAGTCTACAAAAAAGCAGAAGACTGAAGGTGGAAAGAAGAAGGGAGAGCCAAAGAAGAAGGCTGCGGACAAAGAAAAATATTTTCATTGCAACACCGATGGTCATTGAAAGCAGAACTGCCCTTTATACCTGACCAGCCTGAGGAACAAGAAGAAGCAGGACCTTCTGGAGGTATGCTCATTATATAATCTAAATTTATGATTTTTTTTGCATCCAGTTATGTGCTTGACTCTAGTTTGAGTGCTCACTTGTGCACTTCTATGCAGGGTCTTAAGGAGAGCAGAAGGCTGAGAGATTGTGAGATGATCCTGCACGTCAAAAATAGAGCAAGAGTTGCTACTATGGCCATAAAAATCTATCCTCTTCGACTACCGTCAGGATTAGATTTAGAGACTATTTTTATATGCCTGCAGCAAGTAGGAATTTGATTTCTATTTCTTATTTAGCATAGGAAGGCTATGTAATTAGTTTTCTTAAGGATCATTATAATATTATTTTTGAAAGAAATAAAATTGCAAGTGATTTTCTTATTAATGATCTCTACTAGTTACATATTGATGTTTATATTTTTAATATTGAGCAAAACATGAATGCCATAGGATCAAAGTGACTTAGGGATAGTCTAAATGATAGGTATCTTTCACACCTTAGGCTATATCATATAGTTGAAGATAGGATTAACAAATTGGGGAAATCCAAGCTATTGAGTCCGTTGACTTTTGAGTTATATCCGATTTGTGAATCATACCTTCATGGCAAAATGACCAAGCTCTCTTTTGTAAGACATGGGGAAAGGGCTATAGACCTACTTGCCCTGGTACACATAGATGTCTGTGGCTCATTTGATGTGCCAGTCAGAGGCAATTATATCTACTTCATCACCTTTATCAATGATTTATCTCGATATGGGTATGTGTTTTTGATGCGACATAAGTCTGAAGCTTCTGAAAAGTTCAAAAAATTCAAACTTGAAGTAGAAAAATAAACTGAAAAATTCATTAAGGCTCTTTGATCAGATCGAGGAGGTGAATATCTTAGTTAGAAATTTCTGGACTATCTCTAAAATAGTGGCATAGTCTCATAATGGACTCCATCTAAAATGCCTCAACTCAATAGGGTTTCAGAATGGAGAAATCGAATCCTAATATATATGGTCCAATCCATGATGAGCTTCATAGAGCTTCTTGATATTTTTTGGGGACATAGTCTAATGATCGCAATATATTTACTGAATAGGGTTCCCTCTAAAACTGTTCCTACCACACCATATGAGATATGGCATGGTAAGAGACCAAGTTTGAGTCACCTCAGAATTTGGGATTGTCCAGCCCATGTCAAGAGACAATAGACGGACAAGTTAGAGACTAGCTCCTTTAGAGCTCGATTCATAGGATATCCTAAAGAGTCATTAGGATATTATTTCTATCTTCCAGAAGATCACAATATGATTATGAGTTGACATGCCATTTTTTTTAAAAAATAGTTTATTCAAGATGGTGGCATTGGAAGATAAATTAGGCTCAAGGAGAAGGTCTCCGAATAGCAATGAGCTAAGAAACCTATGGAACCCAATCAAATTGAGCCAATCTAAATGCTACCTCATCTACCTCAAAAATCAACTAGGATTTTCTATCCTCCTGAAAGATACTTAGGTATAATTTTAGAGGATGTTGAGAAAATATTTATCATGGGAAATAGGGTTCATGGTGATGATCTCAAGACCTATGATAAGGCGATATTAGATATCGACTTTAAAAAATGGTTAGAGGCAATGAGGTTAGAAATTGACTTAATGAGCTCGAACCAAGTCTGGACCTTGGTAGATCCACCTAAAGGAATAGTACCTATTGGGTGTAAATGGATCTTCAAGAGAAAGATAGGTGCCGATGGGAATATAGAGATATTAAAAGCAATGCTCATAGTGAAAGGGTATAGTCAATATGAGGGCATTGACTATCAGAATACTTTTTCGTCAGTAGCCATGCTCAAATCCATCTACACATTGCTTGCTGTTGTAGCCTATTTCGATTATAAAATATGATAGATGGATCTAAAAAATGACATTCTTAAATGAATATCTTAAGAAAGATATCTATATGGAATAACTGCTTAGTTTCACATCCAGTGATGGTGATCACAAGGTATGCAAGCTGCAAAGGTCCATATATAGACTTAAGCAAGCATCTTGGAGCTAGAATGCTCGTTTCAATGATGTAATCAAATTGTTTGATTTCATAAAAAATGAGGAGCGTGTGTGTTCAAAAAGATTAGTGGGAGCGCTGTTGTCTTCCTTGTATTATACGTAGATGACATCCTCCTAATTAGGAATGATATTCTCATATTGACCATGGTCAAAATATGATTGTTTAAAGAATTCTCTATGAAAGACCTAAGAAAAGCATCCTTTATTTTGGAAATTAAACTCTATAGGGATAGACCAAATAGGATGCTGGGTCTTTCATAAAAGATGTACATAGAGGAGGTGTTGAAGAGGTTTAGCATAGAAAACTCTAAGAAGGGATTAGTCCCCTTTAGATATGGTATTCATCTCTCCAAAAGAATGTGTCCTAACACACAGAGGAGATTGAACACATGAGCAAGATTCCTTATTCTTCAGCAATAGGGAGCCTCATGTACGCTATGCTATGTACACGACCTGATATCGCCCATGTTGTGAGTGTCAGGAGCAGGTATCAGTCGAATCCAGATGAAGAGCATTGGACTTCTGTGAAATGTATCTTTAAGTACTTGAGAAGGACTAAGGATATGTTTTGAGTCTTTGGTAATAGAGAACTCTAGGTCCAAGGGTTTATAGTCTCAGACTTTATGTCTAACATAGATGATCAAAAGTTGATATCTGGAAGTCTGCTTTTATACAACGGTGGTGCTATTAGCTAGAAGAGTTCCAAGCAGACGGTGATAGCAGACTCCACTATGAAAGCAGAACACATCATTGCGTCGAAAGCTATGAAAGAGGCATTCTAGTATAAAAAGTTCATCGCAGAGCTCGAAGTGATACCATCGAATGTCATCCCTCTGTACTATGACAACAATGGCACCATAGCCCTAGCTAAGGAGCCGAGGTCTCATTAGAAATTCAAGCACATCGAGCGGCGATTCCACCTGATCCGCGATTACCTCGAGAAAAGATCAATGGGAAACATGTAGGATTTCATGCTTAAATTTCAAAAATTTTTCAAAATAAATTATAGTGGAAGATGTAGTTTAAACTACTTAATTTATAAAAGCATATAATCTAATTACTAAACCCTACATCTAGGACTTATAACATGTCATAATGTATACATAAATCCAAAAATAAATCAAGTAAGGTTGGTATTGATCAAATTAGTACCTAGATCTAGAACAGTTCAAGATCAAATCCTAGATTGCATCTAGGTCAAGAAGAGATCTGATCTCTTACCTTCATGCAAGTCAAGAACTTTGTAGTTGATTTCATTATAGTTCTTTGTTGCTTGAAGCCACACACACATCCGGTCTCTACAAGTAATCCACACGAAGCTGCAAACAAAGATCTAAGGTTCATCGAATGAAGATCCACTCAAAGTGCTAGCTTCTCATGGATCCCTCCTCATGGTTAATCAATAAAGTATTTTTCAGATCTCTTGGATCCTCTAACAGATGAAGAATACAAGAAGGATTGAGGGAGAAATTCAACTCTTGGATCTCCCAAAAATTAGAAAATAATAAGATCTAAAAACTATCCTAAGAGAAGATAGATCTTCTCTTTCAACACATCAACTTTTGATGTCCTGAATGCATCTCCATGCCAGAACAGGAGGAGACCTTGTCCTCAATTATTTTTTACACTTCTAGATTGATTTGTTTCTGATTTTCTGATGGTAAAAGCCTCACAAAAGATGGAGAGGAAGGGCTCTCAAAGAAATCCTAAGAGAAGACTTTCTTCTCTTCTTCTTCTCACATCAAGGGATGATCAGATCACATCCCAAAATAAACCACCATGCCCCAACTCCTTGGAGCACTAATCCCCATGCCCTCTCCCTCTCTCTTTCAGATTTTACTCTTAGAAAATTATAGAAAAATAAGAAGGAAAAACTACAGAAGAAAATCATAAGAGAAAATAGTTTTTCTCTTATCTTTGTTTCTTCTAGATATCAATTTTTGATGTCAAGATCAAAGCCTTTTCTCCAAGGATCATGGCCTCCAAAGCTTCCCACACCTCCTCCTCCTTTTCCTCTGGTTTTCTATGATTTTTTTGAGATTTTTCACATTCTAAAATTGAAAGGAGGCATCCTCCAACTCTTGGATGCCTCCTCCTTGATTTTGTGCATGGGCTACCAGAAAATAATGCCCAAAAGAAAAGAAAAATGGCACAAAAATAATTGAGAGGCATGGAGAAACAATTCCATAAAGGAAAGAAGGTGTTTTAAGAATTTGGGACTATCAAATAGAGTTCAAATCCAAACCAACTCCAAAATTTGACCAAGTCAAATTTCTTTCCAAAACTATCAAATAGTTGGTGTGGAGAACTTCTCTTAGTCATGGAGAAACTCACAAAAACAATCTAGAAATAAATGTGTGGCATGGGCTTTTAGTGGTGCAAGGAAAGGAGTTGTCCTAGTCTAATTAGGACTCTTCTACTTTGACTAGGATAAGACATTTTGAACCCAAATCAAAATAGTTTTGAGTCAACCTAATTAATAAAAAATTCTAATCTAATTAGGAGCCTAATTAAGTTAGACTAAACTATATTTAGTTTTGATTTAAATTCTAACTTATTTAGGAATTAGGTACACTCAAGTCCTAGTCTAACAAGGACTTGTTCTTCCATGCAACTGGCTTATCCAATAAATCAATTAGATTTAATCCAATTAAGCCTAAACTATTTCTAATTGAATCTAATTCAATTAGACTTGACCTCAATCTAATTACTTAATCAAATTAAGCTAATTAGCAATTTAATTGCTAATCGATGCTTCTGCAATACTTGCATTAGGTCAAACATTAATCGTATTGATTGTTTGACCTTAGAATGATTCTCAATTGTCGAACAACTATCTGATTAGGTTGCAACCTCTTATATGTGTGACCCTCTAAATTTGAACCTAAGCCAGTAGCATAGAATCAATTCCTTTACCAATCAAAATGACCATCTAGCAATAGTACCCAACGTCCAAATAGGTCGAATATATACAAAGCAATATTCTTAGAACCCTGGCCCATGGTTACCGTATAATTTATCCTTTTGACCAATAATACTCTAGACGACTTTGAATAAGCTATCAATAATCATACAAGTTAAATCTATTGTGTCTTAAAATTTTGCAAATCTAGTGACTACTTATGAGGATTACTTAGGCCTAGATTTTGCTAAATTGAAACACAGCGAGTTATTTCCTTCCTAAAGTTAATCAGGAGTGGTCAATCCCATCTTAACTTATACATTGACTCTATAAGTACTTGACTATACCCAAAAATTTTTCGAACCTATATTAAGAATATAAGCAATCCGACACTAAAGTACAGTGAGTTGCTTGCAAGTCACCATGATGATCTCAGGTCGGAGGGACACTTATACTTATTGGCCTTAGCTATCTAGTCTTGACAGTAGAGTGCTACATTGATCATGTTCAGTATAGATGTACTTCTATATCTCATCTAGATGCCATACTAGTATCTCCACACCACTTGGTTACAAGGACAACCAATGCATATGGCATACAGCCACCTATACTCGATAAGTTATCGTCCTTATTAATAACTTATCATTTGATCATGAACTATTTAGGAACCATTCGATAAATCCTTCTTTATCAATTGATTATGGTTCTAAGAACTTCATCATAATTTAGAAGTTCATTTAAGAAAGATAGAATTTTTATGATGAACTAGTCAAATAACTATTATTACTAAATAATTGATATACATGTTTCAATCATTTACAACTTAGATGATTGACTTTAGGATACATTTTTCAACAACTTTCACTTAGACTAAAGCCAATCAGAATGATATCAAATATCCTATCTTCCACTTGAGTTTGTAGAACTCCTTAGTTCCGAGGCCTTAGCAAATAGGTCGATCAAGTTTTTCTTTTTCATCGATCTTTTAAAGATCAATGTCATCCTGATCTAAAATCAAAAGTGATAGCAATACAGAGTATGCTAATCCTGTGGTGCATCATTGGTCCTTTAGCCTGAGCTATAGTTCTAGTGTTACATTAGGACTAGACCATCGATGGAGAATGCCACTTCCAACTTGCTAATAAACTTATGCCACCACATAGCTTACATGGCAGCATCATATGCCATGATGTACTCTACATTACTAACTAAATAGGCTACAGTATCCTGCTTGAAACCTTTCCAGCAGATTGCTCTTGCAATTAGGGTATGACCCGACACTCTCTTGCTGTCATCTTGATCTGACTAAAAATTAGAATCAAAATATTCCATAAGTTTTAAGTCAGTATGTCCATATTTAAGTCACTAGGCCTTAGTATTTCTCAAATACATAAGGATTGTCTATACAATCTTCTAGTGATTCTCATTTGGATCAGACTGATATTTGGTCACTATCTCTAGTGAGTATACAAAGTCTAATCTTGTACATGGATTGGAATAAGATGACAACTAAACCTTTATTCCTTATAATGCTGGAATGCCATTCTTGATTAAGAGAATGTTATCCACAGATAACACAAGAATAACACTATAAAACTTTTGCCCACTTATAAATGCAGGGTTCCTCTTTGTTCATAACAAAGACATACATTTAAAACATATGTTCCAACTCTGGGATAATAGCTAAATGGGTTTTATAGGTCTCTACCTTCCAATCTACGCTACTCTGATCCTTTTAAAAATTCATTCACACCCAATGAATTTTATCCCTTTAGGTGAATCAACCAGTGTCCACACACTATTGATTTTTATAGACTTCAATTTGGATTATATAGCTCCAAGTCACTTCTCAGAGTCAGATCACTGCATTGCATCCTTCTAGGTGATCGGATCCTTGTTATTCTGATCGAGCTCAATAGGATCATCATTCCGAACCTAGATACCATAGTATCTATCTGGCTAACATGGTACACTACTGGATCTCCTTAATGGTGCCTCTTTAATGGGCTATAAGTTTGATCTAATCAAATCCAATTCTATAAGTTTACTAGATTGTGTTAGTTCTTTCTACCGATCGAACTTCCCCAAGTTCAACTTTTAGGCATCAGTTTCTTTCTCTAAGGAATCATTTCCAAAAGGAATGCCCTGAGAACAACTTTTGTTCTTGAGCATGATAGAAATAATAACCCTTAAATACTTATTGGACTAGGATCCAAGTTTAATTGTGTGCAAACATTTGATGTAGGCCTGATCAACCTCAAACCCGAAGGTGAGAGAGTCTAGGTCTACACCCGATATATATCCCATATGGAGTCTTTACAACAGATTTACTTGATGTAAATTTTTAGAGTAAAACAAGTAATCAGAAGAGCACAACTCTAAAATAGACAGACTAGTGAACCCTATCGTGGATTGAACCATGTCTAATAAAGTTCAATTTCTTCTTTTTGATATATTATGTTTCAAAAAGAAATTCACTAATAGAGAATCCTATTCACTCTTAGATATGTCACAAACTTACTGGATAAATATTCTCCTCCTCGATCTGATCGAGGAGTTCTAATATCTTTTCTAGTTTATTTTTTTATTTTATTATTGAATCATTTAAATATTTTAAATGATTCAGGCTAGATGCACCCATGCCCAAGTAGGTCATCTATAATGAAATATTGATATCTTCCTCTGGTACTTGGGTTTATAAGTCTATATACGTCACTATGTATAAGAGTTAGAACTTTATCGGCTCCTTCATCTTTTTCAGTAAAAGATGACTTTGTCATCTTTCTAAAAAGACAAGATTCATAAGTTATCAATGATTCACAATCATTGATGTCGAGGTTTTTCACTCAAGCTAATCTATTTATCCTATTCTTATCAAAATGACGAAGCCTATTGTTGGAGCAGAATCTAGTTGAGCTGGATTGAGCTGGAGTTGAGGGAGAAGAGGTCACCATCGATGACCTACAAAATAAAGTCTCGTTCGGAGTTGGGGATGGTAGCTTCGGTAGAATCCTCCGATGATCGAGTCAGCTCTTCTGGCAAACAGAAATGGAGTGCTCAGAGTGACGGAAAGGATAGTGAGAGCTTGGAGAAAACTTATCTAGAGAGTCCCTTTTATAGGTAGGCTTATAACAAATTGATGGCAACAGCCGTAACTACCTCGCAGTGAGCTATTCAAGGCCATATGAAGTTTGTTATGGAGGATGAGTGGTCATTTGTCATGGCATGCCATTTTGTTAGGATTTCATAATTGAAGCCCGGATGAACCATGCCTCAAAGAATCGAAGGAGGTTTGGGATGTCCTCAAGATCAATCATGCATTGTATGATATTTGTTTTATCTAAGATGGATGCCGAGGTCCTTCTGGTGATGGGGAGAAGTTCTTTCGAAATGAGTCCTTTTGGATTGCTGGAAGGAGTCTAGAAGAAATCCTGCTGAAGGAGTGCAGGATGGGTTCGACTTGGAAGGAAAGCTTATTTGAGGGAGGGGTCTGGAGTCTGACTGACAGAGAAGCTCGAAAGGAGTTTGACTAATGAAGAAGCCTAGAATGAGTTCGACTAAAGGAGAAGCACAGAAGAAATTTGACTAAAGGAGAAGCCCAGATGGAGTTCTGCTGAAGGAGAATCCCAATGGAAGTCCGATTGAAGGAGAAATCCAAAAGGAGTCTGATTGACGGAGAAGCCCAAAAGGAGTCCAATTGATAGAGAAGCCCGAAAGGAGTCCGACTGATGGAGAAGTCCAAAAGAAATTTGGCTAACGAAGAAGCCCGAAAGGAGTTCGACTAAAGGAGAAGCCCGAAAGGAGTTTGACTGATGGAGAAGCCTGGAAGGAGTTCGATTGATAGAGAAGCCTAGAAGAAGTCCTACTAAAGGAGAAGCCCAATGGAAGTTCGACTGAAGGAGAAGTCCGAAAAGAGTCCGATTAATGGAGAAGCCTAGTGGGAGTCCGACTAAAGAAGAAGCCTAAAAGAGTTCGACTGATGGAGATGCCCGGACGGAGTCCTGCTAAAGGAGAAGCCTAGTAGGAGTTCGACTGAAGGAGAAGCCCAGAAGGAGTTCGACTGATGGAGAAGTAAGGAAGGAGTTTAACTAAAGGAGAAGCCTGAAAAAAGTTTGACTGATGGAAAAGTCTAGATAGAGTCCTGCTGAAAGAGACTAAAGAAGAAGCCTAAAAGAGTTCGACTGATGGAGATGCCCGGACGGAGTCCTACTAAAGAAGAAGCCTAGTAGGAGTTCGACTGAAGGAGAAGCCCAGAAGGAGTTCGACTGATGGAGAAGTCTGGAAGGAGTTTGACTAAAGGAGAAGCCTGAAAGAAGTTTGACTGATGGAAAAGTCTGGATAGAGTCCTGCTGAAAGAGAAGCCCCGTGGGAGTCTGACTGATGGAGAAGGCTGAAAGAAGTCTGATCATTTTGGGGATAGTTGAAGCCATGGTTGGAGCTCTTCTGCAATTATAGATTTCTTTCTGTCGATCATCAAACCGAGCTTCGACTAGAGCGGGGTTTAACCCCAACACAAGTCCCCCTACTCTCGAGTTCAACATTCGGAAGAAGGGAGTAAAAAGGTGACTATCGACGTCTTTTTTTTAGTTTCATGCCCATCAGATGGAAAGTCAGGATGATTTTTGTGTTGGCATTGAAACCTCTTTAATTATGAAATGATTTGAGAAGACGGCTTTTCGAGACTCCCACCAGGATGCTATCCCGAGTACGGCGTAATTAAAATTTTGTCAACCATCAACTACCTGCCAAGGTTAGTGGGGCACCTACTAGTCAAGGATCGGTTGGAAACGATCCACCATCATAACTGACTTGGACTCCATAGGCTACTTAAACCCGCATTCCTTCTCTAGGGGGGTCTCATTTCCTCTGAGTTCTCCTCCTTTCCTTGGGTTTCTTCCTCCTACCTAAGTGTCCTTTCAATTTCTTCCTCCATTCTCCCCATAGGAGAGTGTTCTCTCATTCATCCCTCACTGCGCCAGTCGTCTTGTTGCCTTCCCTGACACCCTAGGTTACCTGCAACCTTTCTTTTATTATTTCTGCCTCTCTTGCCCCTCCCTTCCATTGTTTTCTTCAAGAAATCTTTGTATCTTATTTTTTTTTGATTTTTGGAGGTTTTCCTTCGATTTAGTTTGATCCAGATGTCCTCCAAAACCCTCCAATCTGTCGGTTCATAGAGTTTGTCCAATCCGACCTTCTTAGACCCCACATCCATAGCCAAGGCCGCACCTAGGAGTATGTCTCATCATCCTTTTGTATCGGATACCATTCCCTGCACTTTGACCCCAAACAACCTCTCCTTAATTAGGATTCAATACAGGATCCCCCAGGAATTTGATCTTGAACTCCCCAGGTCAAGCTACCAAGCTAGTTTCCCTCCGTCTGGCTGATTTTGCTTGTATCTTGAAACTTTATGCATTGGACTTCGAATTCCACTCCAACCTTTTACAGCTGCCCTCTTTCACTTTCTGAACATCTTCCTAGCTTCCATAGTACCAAACTCCTTTAGATTCATGATCGAATTCCTTTTCCTCTGCCATCTGGCTGAAGTTCGTCCGATTGTCTTCTTCTTTAGAAATTTCTATACCTTCAAATGCCATCCTTCCACAAAGGATTGGTGGTACTTCTTCCTCCAATTCGACAAGGGGCTTCTGAAAGGTGCTCCTTCTTCCATTCACAACTAGAAGAAAAAGTACTTCTTCGAGCACTATCTGACCTTGGTGCTAGATCTCCCTCCTTAGGGCTTTCTTAAGAAATTGGTTCGCCGAGCTCCTAGTTTAGATAGAGTCGACCTCGATTCTTCCAATAAGCTCAAGGCATATTAAGCTTTCCTCCTTTCTGACCTTCTAAAAGAGCAAACTCTGTTCAAGCTGAGTTTGAGCCCTTTTGACCCTGCTGGTATACTTTTTTCTTTTCAAACTTTTATGAAATCGTAGATGCATTTTTACTGATTGTAACTTTTTCTTTATTACAGAGATAGATACTAAAGCTATAGAGATGCTCACCAAGGGCCTCTATGCCCAAAAGAGGAAAGAGAAGGCTCTAAATGAATGCTTAAAAAGGGTGAAAGTTGGTGCCTCGAGCTCCGTGGTTCCAATCATCCTTATGACTTCCACTAAAGTTGCCTCGGATGCCAAAGCTCCTCCCACTACCGAGGTCGGTGCTGTCGGTGCAGATTCTTTACCTCCTACATCTTCAAGCCTCCATGTAGGAGGACAAGCTTCGGAGCCCCTAATTGAAAGAGAAAAGAGTGATGACAAGAAGAAGAAGAAGAAGTCGGCTGTCGTAAAGATAGTCCACAAGGCTTGTCTGGGCGAGCCAAGCAACAGCGGTGATGACCTGGGAGAAGATTCCTTTGAAAACCTAGAGACAATCGAGGACTTAATCGATAAGTTTGCCATGCCTGAGGTGGTGGACCGCATCGCCGATCTTGACCTGGTTCATCTAGAGTTCCCTTGAAACCTTCTTGAAGGTGACTGCTTATTATATTTTCTTTTTTATTTTCTCTCTTCTTTCTTCTATCTTAGCATCACTCACCTATGGCAGTCGGGTCATCAAATACTCATCCACATAAATAAGGCACACCACCAGGAGGCAGAAGCATTGAAGGCCAAGAAGGACCTTCAAGCCAAGATCGGTCATCTCAAAGTGGAGAAGGCCATCGAGGCCGAATGCTTCACATGGGAGAAGGTGGTAGAAGTTGAGAGTCTCCTGGATGCACTCCAAAAAGAAGAGTTCATCTCGGCCAAACTAAAAGCTACGTTGGCCCTGGAGGAAGGGAGGAGGAAGGAAGCTTTGATCAAAGTCATCGATTTAGAAGCCCAAATGGCGAAGTTGATCTCGGAGGCAATGGCTCGGGCAGTGGAAGAGTTCAAGGTCTCTTCCAAAATGAGGAACCTGAACGTCGCATTTGGCTAGCAGGCATTCATTAAGGGTTTTGAACTTTGTGAAGGTAGAGTGGCCCTATAATTTCCTAAGCTTGATCTCGACTTTTTGGAAGAGGAGGACCCTGACGAAGAAGCGGGGCCATCCAACGTCGCAGTTGACCCTACTCCCACCAAGCTTGCCTCCTATCCACCCAAATCTACCACAGAGATGCTCAAGCCTGCCCAAAAACTAGAAGTAGCCATGAGCATCTCGACTTCATCTACCGCCACATCTCCTGAGGTTGAGGGCCTCGAGTAGTTATATTTTATCATTTTTCTATTTTACTTTATCCTGTACTCAAAAACTTTTGGTTAAATGAAAGCATACTTTTCTTTGTCAATACCTCTAAGTATTTTTCTTGTGCATTGAACATAGTCCCCTATTGGTGTCGATCCGCTGCCTTAGGGAGTTTCCTTGAAATCAATGATTAGAAACCCGAAAAAAGAAGCTCATCATTTGAAAAAGAAGCTGAAGAAGGCTGAGGACAAGCTTCAAAGGTCCAGAAAGAATGCTTTGGAGGCGATGATTGAGATCACCCACCTTCGAAAATTACACATGAAAGACTCCATTAGCTATAATATCAAAAAAGGGAACTTCGAGAAGGAGCTTGTGAGGTTTAGGAAGGATGCCACCGACAAGTCTTGTGTGCTTGCCATGAAGATCAGCTCTCTTGAGGCCGAACTTAACGCTGAGAAGGAGAAGGTCAAATTTTTGGAGGGGAGCTCGTCCTGGTCTTCGGATAAGACACAGCATAACTGGGATTGGTCAAAGAAGCTTTCAGAGCTTCAGAAACAACTCTAGGATGCTGAAGCTTGGCATAATGGTCAAAGAATTGGCTGGGTGAAAAAGTTGACCAAGACCAAATGCCAGCTCAAGTCAGTTAATGAGGAGGTGGCCTGCCTTCAAAAGCTGCTTGCCAGCGGCCAGCAGGCTGATACTTTAAGGGAGTCGATGCAGCTTGCTTTCTATTAAAAGTCCTTTGGTGATCTTTTCCTGATTGGGAATCATTCTAGTATTCAATGACACGTTACTAAAGATCTTTAGCACGAGTTCTTTTAAGTAAATTTTAGAGAGAATTCTAAAGTTTTCAAAAGTGCTATTGTTAGATATATGTGCCCTAGAAGCCAGAATTGGCTGACACTTGTAATACACTTCTAGGGGCAAAATTGTAATTTTGACTATAATTAATGAAATGGGTTATTTTCTATCACACATGTGTATTTAGTGTCTGTGATACATCCTTTGAGTTAATGGTAATGATAATTCATATTTTCAAGAGTTGAAAATTTAAGACATGAATAATCATTATTAACTCATAAACAGCTCCCGACCATAGGATCATCACGAGGATGGTGATTGATCCGGAAGGTTGGTGTACGATCGCTTCTCTTTAGTAGATGAGTCTTGAGTCTACGGTGTGGAGACACCGGAGCGAGAGTACAGGTACTCGTTAGAGAACGAGGGCACTGAGCGTGACCACCTCGAGTAGTCATTAGGGAGTCTACCTTCTCGTCAATGACTGACTCGATGCTGCAGTAGTGTGTCTGGTTCTTTGACCTGAGATGCATCGGCAGTTCACCTTGAGGGTGTTATAGTTTGACTACACCATTACTCGGTCTCCTAGCCATATGGAACCCTGAGGTGTATGTTGGCTATAGCATGTTCATTGTAGGAACTGGATTGCATCAAGATGGGATCTATCTACCTCGGTGGTAGAGGAGTAGCCCTATGATGATCATGAGAATCAAGTCCTGAAGCCCATGGCCATGGCAGAGTGAAATAATAGAAAGAGTTTCTATTTAGATTTTCACATTGGACTCGAATCGAATGATTACATCATATGACAGAGACTAGGGTTTGACGAGTTCACCTTAACCCTAATCTGATCGGGGCTCAAGATAGAAGAACTTAATCACACAGGTAGCTGCACCAAGAGGTTCGCATTCAGCTCTGATGGGTTGCCACCATATACTGCTAGGTGTCACTGGTGGATTTTGGGAGCAATTAGAATGATTTAGATGATCGATCATTCTAGCTGTTCGAATCAGAAGAGTTCTGATCCATCGAAAGGAGTTTCGATGATGTCGATGATAGAGATCATGACATATCCCATTACCATACAGAACTGAACCTAACTGGGTCACACAAACAAGGGTTTGAATCTGGTGATCATCAATTGAACTGATCTAGTTCAATTGATCTGAATGAGATTCAATTAGGTTCAAGGAAATCGTGCTAGCACTCGATTGAACCTAACGTTCTTCTTTTACTATCATAAATAAGTTGTCCTGACTGAGCCAAAGGAGTTTGTGCTCAATCAGAGGCCTTCATATGGTCTGACTGGAGGTTGTCCAAGTCAGAATAGGTTGTCTTATTTGTAAGACATTACCTGCCATTTTTGGTCACCTGCCATTTCTTGTTCTTTGACTTTGGTCAAAAGTCTACCTTTGACTGGTCAAACGTTGACCATTGACCCTTTGACTTTTGACCACATGTCATGCACCTATTGGAGAGCTGGTGGGGGCCTGTCCCCCTGCCAGAACCTGGCAAGGAGAAGGGCGCACGCCAAGGGTGGCGTGAGCCCAAGTAGGAGGCGCCTAGGAGTCCTTGTTGGACAAGGACTCCACCTCCCTTTTGGATTCCAATCAGAGTTCTTACTAAGAATCCAGTTTGACTGGTCTTAGGCACCCTCTAAGGAGGAATCCAGGGGTCTCTATTCCCAACCAATCAGATTTAGATCTGATTTCACAAAGGGTTGTGATTGGTTGGAGAGGAAGAGGAGTTGGATCACAAGCTTAGGTCTATAAATAAGACCCTGCGCCCAACCCTAATAATCTAATGAAGCAATCTTCCCACGCCCCAAGGCTGCCTCTCCCCTCCTTCTCCATGCCATACTCTCTTCTCCCCTTGCTCTCCACGTCCAAAAGTGTTTTGGATTTGGATTGGTGCGATTTCAGATCAAGGAAAGGCGATCAAAAGCAAGAAGGCTGCGCTGCTGCAAAAGGACGACTGCAGATCTTCAAAAGGAGTTTTGAAGATCCTCCAGATCAGATCCAGATCTGATTTTTGGAGGTGTGATAGAGAAGAAGAGGATCTCCAGATCCAACCCGAGTGGATACCGGTAGAGGCCAGGCGCTTGCGTGGCTAAGATCCAGAACCTTCCGCTGCAAATCAGGATCATCTACAGGGTAATAGGATTACCCAAATCAGGTAAATTGAATTTGATTTAATTTATCTTATTTTATTTTATTTATTAAAATAATAAGAATCAGATCTGAAACATATCAAGATCTGATTGAGATCAAGAGAAAAATTTTTGAAATATATCTCTTGATCTGATCAGATCTGGACGAACCTGGACCGGGAAATCAGGATTTCCCTTCAACTGGTATCAGAGCCATGGTTCTAAAAATTGTTTAGATCTGATTTTAATTTTATTTTAATTAGAAAATAAAGTGATTTCAGATGTCACATGAGATGTGATCAGATCTGAAATCAGAAAAATTAAAATTAAATGATTTGGATCTAAGAACATGAAGATATGCATGACTAGTTCTAGAATAGAATAGTTCTATAGAATAGTTTTGCATGTCTTTGATTTAATCTGATTAAATCATATTTTAGATCTTCTTATTTACTATTTTCTGATATTATAAGTGTTATAATAACATCTGATAAACAGCAAATAAAAATTATTTAATTTTAAATATCATATGAGATATGATAGATGCATGACTAGACTAGTTGTAGAATAGTTCTACATAATTGTCTAGATTAGAATTTATTTTGATTAGATCAATTTAAATCTAATTTTTTAGATTATTATGTGATAATTTAGATCTGAAAACATGCATGATTATGATACATGAGATGTATGCAAAATATGCCATGATTAGATCTAAATTTGTATATGAGATATATGATATAGATCTATAACTGTTTTGTAGTATTTACATGTTCCTGATTAAGGCGTTCCTCTTGGCCGTCCGGTCATAAGAACGAAGAAGGGTTTAAAGGCCCTCTCTTCCCATTCGATGGGGTGTTCTTATGATGTGTAGGGGTGCTGCGTGTTCGTCCTTAATCAGAAACCCAAAACTTACTTTCTGCAAAACCCTAGATCCTGAAACCCTAGGATTTATTGTGCATATTTTGTTTATGAACCCAACTTAATTAAGAATTAAGTTTATGGAATATTAATTAGGTCTAAAATTGAGAATTTCAGATCTAAGACATATTCATAATACTGGGTTCGGGCTTGGGTAGCTCAATTAGGTCTAAGCGGTTGATCAAACCGAATCAAGAGTTGGTTAGATGGGATCAACAATGCTTAAATTGACCAGCCTAATAGGATTAAGTCTGGGTCAAGATCGAGTCACGATCAAGCAAGACCTAATTAGGCTCAGAGGTTAGAGTCTGGATTGTAGGCTAACCCAATTGGTTCTGACTCAACAATTTGGTGTCTAAGGTAAGTTTGGCACAGACGACCGACTGGTTTTTAATTGGAAGCTACTCGACCTGAATGCGTTCTTGTGCGAGTTAACGGCATATTCCTTCCACCGGTCTCACTTACCTGGCCATATCTGTTGACACAGTTCTGATCTGAGGTGGTCAATAATCCGAGCTGACCCATGCCACTAGGTTAGTCATAATTGTTATGACTAAGCCAAGTCTAGTTTAATGAGACCTGAATCAATTCTCCCTAAGAAAAGATTAAGTCCGAGGTCTTCCACCATTGTAGACGTGCGGGCCCTTCCCGGGGTTGATTGTTCTCGGCTGGATACAGTGGCTCAGTTGCACCGGGAAGACGCAACCATGTCTATTAGGCATTGGATGCTATGGGCTGGAGGATGAGTTGGGCTCAATATTTCGGATACGGTGAGAGACCCAATTAGGAACCCAGTCTATGCAAATGGTGGGTCTGACTTAACTAAGGAGTGGATCAATATTCCGGATACGGTGAGATTCATGAATTAGAGACCAAGTTTGGGTGCACCATGATTAGAGAATCATTGAACAAGAGTTGTTCACTCATTGGCTAACCCATCACCAATAACTGTTAGGTGAGGTGATGAGTCAGTTGGTGAGACCGCACCACCCACTAGAAATCATCAATCGCGGAGATTTTCGCATCTCTACAGAGGGAGTGTAGGGATCCGAGAAAATAGTGGGAGCTAATTTGTTTAAAAATAAAATCCCTAAACAAATTGGTCAAGTCAAAATTACAGTATCTAACTAGAATCTTTGACTCTCTACAGGAAAATGTCTGCGTCCAACCCACTGGCACGTATCCTAGACACACATAGACTGACTGGACCCAATTATAAAGATTGGCTCAGGAACTACAAAATTGTTTTGGGTTCAGAGAAGTTAACACATGTTTTGGACCAGGACCCTCCCACCTTACCAGCTCGTCCATCCACTGAACAGAGAGCGTCTCTGGAAAAATGGATTGACGAAGACAATAAGGCCAGATACTACATGTTGGGCTCGATGTCTGATGAGCTCCAGCGCCAACATGAAGATATCGGGACTGCTCGCCAAATGTTGGCTCACCTGCAGGAGATGTTTGGTGAACAGAGTCGCGCAGCCAAATATCAAGTCACGAAATGACTTTTTAAGGCTAAGATGCGTGATGGGCAGTCAGTCCAAGATCACTGTCTGACAATGATCAAGGACATGGAAGAGCTTGAGAAGCTCGGTGTGAAGTTGGACTTGGACTTGCAGAATGATATTATTCTGCAATCCTTGACTGATGCATATGGGCAATTCATCATGAATTACCACATGCATAAACTTCAAAATTCCTTGGCCGAGTTGATGAATATGCTGGTTACCGCTGAGCTTTCTATGAAAGGTTCTAAAGGCTCAGTTCTTGCTATGGAACGGACTTCTTCCAAAAGAAAGTCTTATGGAAAGAAAAAGAAGTCTGTGAAAAAGCAAAAGGTAGAAGGATCAAAGAAGAAGAAGGCAGAACCGAAGAAGAAGGTCGATGGCAAAGGAAAGTGTTTCCATTGCAACAGCGACGGCCATTGGAAGCGGAACTGCCCTACTTACCTGGCCACCCTGAAGAACAAGAAGGAAGGTCCTTCTGGAGGTATGCTCATTATTCGAGCAAAACGTGAATGCCAAACGACCTAGGGATAGTCCAAACGACAGATATCTATGGCACCTGAGATTAGGTCATATAGCAGAAGATAGGATTAACAAATTGGAGAAAAATGGGCTATTGAGTCCATTGACTTTTGAGTCATATCCAACTTGTGAATCTTGTCTTCAAGGCAAAATGACTAAACTCCCTTTTGTTGGACATGGGGAGAGGGCCACAGATCTCCTTGCCCTAGTACATACTGATGTGTGCGGCCCATTTCGATGTGCCGGCTAGAGGCAATTTTGTCTACTTCATTACCTTTACCGATGATCTGTCTAGGTATGGGTATGTGTATCTTATGAGACATAAGTCTGAAGCCTTTTGAAAAGTTCAAAGAATTCAGACATGAAGTAGAAAAACAAACTGGAAAACCCATTAAGGTTCTTCGATCAGATCGAGGAGGTGAATACCTTAGCCGGGAATTCCTAGACTATCTTAAGGAAAATGGCATAGTCTCTCAATGGACTCCACCAGAACACCTCAACTCAACGGGGTTTCAGAATGGAGAAATCGGACTCTATTGGATATGGTTCGATCCATGATGAGCTTCACAGGTTAGATATATGTGCCCTAGAAGCCAGAATTGGCTGACACTTGTAATACACTTCTAGGGGCAAAATTGTAATTTTGACTATAATTAATAAATGGGTTATTTTCTATCACACATGTGTATTTAGTGTCTGTGATACATCCTTTGAGTTAATGGTAATGATAATTCATATTTTCAAGAGTTGAAAATTTAAGACATGAATAATCATTATTAACTCATAAACAGCTCCCGACCATAGGATCATCACGAGGATGGTGATTGATCCGGAAGGTTGGTGTACGATCGCTTCTCTTTAGTAGATGAGTCTTGAGTCTACGGTGTGGAGACACCGGAGCGAGAGTACAGGTACTCGTTAGAGAACGAGGGCACTGAGCGTGACCACCTCGAGTAGTCATTAGGGAGTCTACCTTCTCGTCAATGACTGACTCGATGCTGCAGTAGTGTGTCTGGTTCTTTGACCTGAGATGCATCGGCAGTTCACCTTGAGGGTGTTATAGTTTGACTACACCATTACTCGGTCTCCTAGCCATATGGAACCCTGAGGTGTATGTTGGCTGTGACATGTTCATTGTAGGAACTGGATTGCATCAAGATGGGATCTATCTACCTCGGTGGTAGAGGAGTAGCCCTATGATGATCATGAGAATCAAGTCCTGAAGCCCATGGCCATGGCAGAGTGAAATAATAGAAAGAGTTTCTATTTAGATTTTCACATTGGACTCGAATCGAATGATTACATCATATGACAGAGACTAGGGTTTGACGAGTTCACCTTAACCCTAATCTGATCGGGGCTCAAGATAGAAGAACTGAATCACACAGGTAGCTGCACCAAGAGGTTCGCATTCAGCTCTGATGGGTTGCCACCATATACTGCTAGGTGTCACTGGTGGATTTTGGGAGCAATTAGAATGATTTAGATGATCGATCATTCTAGCTGTTCGAATCAGAAGAGTTCTGATCCATCGAAAGGAGTTTCGATGATGTCGATGATAGAGATCATGACATATCCCATTACCATACAGAACTGAACCTAACTGGGTCACACAAACAAGGGTTTGAATCTGGTGATCATCAATTGAACTGATCTAGTTCAATTGATCTGAATGAGATTCAATTAGGTTCAAGGAAATCGTGCTAGCACTCGATTGAACCTAACGTTCTTCTTTTGCTATCATAAATAAGTTGTCCTGTCTGAGCCAAAGGAGTTTGTGCTCAAATCAGAGGCCTTCATATGGTCTGACTGGAGGTTGTCCAAGTCAGAATAGGTTGTCTTATTTGTAAGACATTACCTGCCATTTTTGGTCACCTGCCATTTCTTGTTCTTTGACTTTGGTCAAAAGTCTACCTTTGACTGGTCAAACGTTGACCATTGACCCTTTGACTTTTGACCACATGTCATGCACCTATTGGAGAGCTGGTGGGGGCTTGTCCCCCTGCCAGAACCTGGCAAGGAGAATGGGCGCACGCCAAGGGAGGCGTGAGCCCAAGTAAGGAGGCGCCATGGAGTCCTTGTTGGGACAAGGACTCCATCTCCCTTTAGGATTCCAATGAGAGTTCTTCTAAGAATCCAGTTTGACTGGTCCAAGGCACTCTCCAAGTAGGAATCCAGGGGACTCTAATCCCACCAATCAGATTTAGATCTGATTTCACAAAGGGTTGTGATTGGTTGGGAGGAAGATGACTTGGATCACGCTTAGTCTATATAAGAGACCCAGCGCCCAAGTGAAAAAATAATCAAGAATAATCAAGAAGCAATCTTCCCACGCCCCAAGGCTGCCTCTCTCCCCTTTCTCCACGCCATACTCTCTTCTCCCCTTGCTCTCCACGTCCAAAAGTGTTTTGGATTTGGATTGGTGCGATTTAGATCAAGAAAAGGAGATCAAAAGCAAGAAGGCTGCGCTGCTGCGAAGAACGACTGCAGATCTTCAAAAGGAGTTTTGAAGATCCTCCAGATCAGATCCAGATCTGATTTTTGGAGGCGTGATAGAGAAGAAGAGGATCTCCAGATCCAGCCCGAGTGGATACCGGTAGAGGCCAGGCGCTTGCGTGGCTTGATCCAGAACCTTCCGCTGCAAACAGGATCATCAACAGGGTAATAGGATTACCCTATTCAGGTAAATTGAATGTGATTTAATTTATCCTTTTCATTTAATTTTTATTAAATAAATAAGAATCAGATCTGAAGCATCCCTGATCTGATACAGATCTAAGAGAAAAAATTTTTGAAATATATCTCTTGATCTGATCAGATCTGAACGAACCTGGTCAGGGAAATCAGGATTTCCCTTCAAGTGGTATCAGAGCCATGGTTCTAAAAATAGTTTAGATCTGATTTTTAATTTTATTTTAATTAAAAATAACGTGATTTCAGATGTCACATGAGATGTGATCAGATCTGAAATCAGGAAAATTAAAATTAAATGATTTGGATCTAAGAACATGAAGATATGCATGACTAGTTCTAGAATAGAATAGTTCTATAGAATAGTTTTGCATGTCTTTGATTTAATATGATTAAATCATATTTTAGATCTTCTTATTTACTGTTTTCTGATATTATAAGTGTTATAATAACATCTGATAAACAGCAAATAAAAATTATTTAATTTTAAATATCATATGAGATATGATAGATGCATGACTAGACTAGTTGTAGAATAGTTCTACATAATTGTCTAGATTAGAATTTATTTTGATTAGATCAATTTAAATCTAATTTTTTCAGATTATTATGTGATAATTTAGATCTGAAAACATGCATGATTATGATACATGAGATGTATGCAAAATATGCCATGATTAGATCTAAATTTGTATATGAGATATATGATATAGATCTATAACTGTTTTGTA
>QRFJ01000741.1:193711-300257 GCA_006176705.1 Cocos nucifera | reverse complement strand
GACTTAAGCAAGCATCTCGGAGCTGGAACACTCGTTTCAATGATGTGATCAAAAAGTTTGGTTTCATCAAAAATGAAGAGGAACCATGTGTTTTCAAAAAGGGTCAGTGGGAGCGCTGTTGTCTTCCTCGTATTGTACGTGGATGACATCCTCCTTATTGGAAATGATATTCCCATGTTGACATCAGTCAAGGTGTGGTTGTCTAAGGAATTCTCCATGAAAGACCTAGGTGAAGCATCCCTTATTCTAGGAATTAAGGTCTATAGGGATAGACCGAATAGGATGCTAGGACTTTCACAGAAGATGTACATAGAGGAAGTACTAAAGAGGTTTAGTATGGAAAAACTCTAAGAGGGGATTAATACCCTTCAGACATGGTATTCATCTTTCCAAGAAGATGTGCCCCAGCACACCTGAGGAAATAGAACGCATGAGCAAGATCCCTTATGCTTCTGCAATAGGGAGCCTCATGTATGCCATGCTATGTACACGACCTGATATAGCCCATGCTGTGAGTGTCACAAGCAGATATCAGTCAAATCTAGGTGAAGAACACTGGACTTCTGTGAAATGTATCCTTAAGTACTTGAGAAGAACTAAGGATATGATGTTGGTCTTTGGTAATGGAGAACTCCAAGTCCAGGGATACACAGACTCGGACTTCATGTCCGATATAGATGATCGAAAGTCGACATCTGGCAGACTGTTTGTGCTGGAAGAGTTCCTAGAAAACAGCGATATCATCTCATCCGCGATTACCTTGAGAAAGGTTACGTTGAGGTTAAGAGAGTCAACTCCACAGATAATGTGGCAGACCCACTTACAAAGCCGTTGGGCCAGCAGAAGATCGAAGCCCACCTTGAGAAGATGGAACTTAGACTTGTAGCCAATTGGCTTTAGGATAAGTGGGAGATTGTTAGATATATGTGCCCTAGAAGCCAGAATTGGTTGACACTTGTAATACACTTCTAGGGGCAAAATTGTAATTTTGACTATAATTTAATAAAATGGGTTATTTTCTATCACACTTGTGTATTTAGTGTCTGTGATACATCCTTTGAGTTAATGGTAATGATAATTCATATTTTCAAGAGTTGAAAATTTAAGACATGAATAATCATTATTAACTCATAAACAGCTCCCGACCATAGGATCATCACGAGGATGGTGATTGATCCGGAAGGTTGGTGTACGATCGCTTCTCTTTAGTAGATGAGTCTTGAGTCTACGGTGTGGAGACACCGGAGCGAGAGTACAGGTACTCGTTAGAGAACGAGGGCACTGAGCGTGACCACCTCGAGTAGTCATTAGGGAGTCTACCTTCTCGTCAATGACTGACTCGATGCTGCAGTAGTGTGTCTGGTTCTTTGACCTGAGATGCATCGGCAGTTCACCTTGAGGGTGTTATAGTTTGACTACACCATTACTCGGTCTCCTAGCCATATGGAACCCTGAGGTGTATGTTGGCTATAGCATGTTCATTGTAGGAACTGGATTGCATCAAGATGGGATCTATCTACCTCGGTGGTAGAGGAGCAGCCCTATGATAATCATGAGAATCAAGTCCAAAAATCCATGGCCAAGGTAGAGTGAAATAATAGAAAGAGTTTCTATTTAGATTTTCACACTGGACTCGAATCGAATGATTACATCATATGATAGAGACTAGGGTTTGACGAGTTCACCTTAACCCTAATCTGATCGGGGCTCAAGATAGAAGAACTTAATCACACAGGTAGCTGCACCAAGAGGTTCGCATTCAGCTCTGATGGGTTGCCACCATATACTGCTAGGTGTCACTGGTGGATTTTGGGAGCAATTAGAATGATTTAGATGATCGATCATTCTAGCTGTTCGAATCAGAAGAGTTCTGATCCATCGAAAGGAGTTTCGATGATGTCGATGATAGAGATCATGACATATCCCATTACCATACAGAACTGAACCTAACTGGGTCACACAAACAAGGGTTTGAATCTGGTGATCATCAATTGAACTGATCTAGTTCAATTGATCTGAATGAGATTCAATTAGGTTCAAGGAAATCGTGCTAGCACTCGATTAAACCTAACGTTCTTCTTTTACTATCATAAATAAGTTGTCCTGACTGAGCCAAAGGAGTTTGTGCTCAATCAGAGGCCTTCATATGGTCTGACTGGAGGTTGTCCAAGTCAGAAATAGGTTGTCTTATTTGTAAGACATTACCTGCCATTTTTGGTCACCTGCCATTTCTTGTTCTTTGACTTTGGTCAAAAGTCTACCTTTGACTGGTCAAACGTTGACCATTGACCCTTTGACTTTTGACCACATGTCATGCACCTATTGGAGAGCTGGTGGGGGCTTGTCCCCCTGCCAGAACCTGGCAAGGAGAAGGGCGCACGCCAAGGGTGGCGTGAGCCCTAAGTAGGAGGCGCCTAGGAGTCCTTGTTGGACAAGGACTCCATCTCCCTTTAGGATTCCAATTCAGAGTTCTACTAAGAATCCAGTTTGACTGGTCTTAGGCGCCCTCTAAGGAGGAATCCAGGGGTCTCTATTCCAACCAATCAGATTTAGATCTGATTTCACAAAGGGTTGTGATTGGTTGAGAGGAAGAGGAGTTGGATCACAAGAGGTCTATAAATAAGACCCTGCGCCCAACCCTAATTCTAATGAGATTTCCCATGCCCCAAGGCTGCCTCTCCCCTCCTTCTCCACGCCATAGTCTCTTCTCCCCTTGCTCTCCACGTCCAAAAGTGTTTTGGATTTAGTTTGGTGCGATTCAGATCAAGGAAAGGCGATCAAAAGCAAGAAGGCTGCGCTGCTGCAAAAGGACGACTGCAGATCTTCAAAAGAGTTTTGAAGATCCTCCAGATCAGATCCAGATCTGATTTTTGGAGGTGTGATAGAGAAGAAGAGGTTCTCCAGATCCAACCCGAGTGGATACCGGTAGAGGCCAGGCGCTTGCGTGGCTAAGATCCAGAACCTTCCGCTGCAATCAGGATCATCTACAGGGTAATAGGATTACCCAAACCAGGTAAATTGAATTTGATTTAATTTATCTTATTTTATTTATTAAAATAATAAGAATCAGATCTGAAACATATCAAGATCTGATTGAGATCAAGAGAAAATTTTTGAAATATATCTCTTGATCTAATCAGATCTGGACGAACCTGGACCGGGAAATCAGGATTTCCTTTCACTTAGGACTTCGATCTTTTTCCTTCTTTGTTTTTTATGTAACTGATCTTGTAGACCTTTACTCTTATTTGTATCTTGTAATGATCATTTATTTCTAATAAAATGGTACCTTCTTTTGTTGTTTTTTGTCTTATGCAAATTTAATGCTTGTCAACATCTTTGTTTTTTTTACTTCATCTTCTATCGATGTGGCCATTAGAGATATCGAACTTGAGTCCCTCCCCCAAATTAGGATGAGGTTCTCTTTTTGTTCATGGCACAGCCATAGGGGGATATATACCAAGACCATTAATAGGGCCTCTTCCCATCTCTCATCTTAGATTAACGAGGCCTTCATCTTATTCATGTTAGGATGAGGTTCTCCTCTTATTCCTATCATGACTGTAGGGGTACATAATGGCTGCTGCTAGGGTCTCTTCCCTCCTCTCATCTTATATCAGTGAGGCCTTCATCATGCTCATGTTAGGACAAGATTTTTCTCCTATTCCTAATATGACTGTAGGGGCACATAAGGGTTGCTGCTAGGACCTCTCCCCTCCTCTCATCTTTTATTAACGAGGCCTTCATCTTGCTCATGTTAGGATGAGGTTCTCCTCTTGTTCCTAATATAGCTATAAGGGCACATAAGGGCTATTGCTAGGGCCTCTCCCCTCCTCTCGTCTTACATTATTGAGGCCTTCATTTTTTTCATGTTAGGATGAGATTCTCTTCCTATTTCTAATATGGCTGTAGGGGCACGTAGGGGCTTCTCCCCTCTTCTTGTCTTACATTAACGAGGCCTTCGCCTTGCTCATGTTTGGATGAGGTTCTTCTTCTATTTCTAACATGGCTGTAGGGGCACGTAAGGTCCACTGCTAGGGCCTCTCCCCTCCTCTCATCTTACATTAACGAGGCCTTCATCTTGCTCATGTTAGGACGAGGTTCTCCTATTTCTAACATGGCTATTTTTTTGCCTAACGGCGAAGCTTGGAAGATTATTTTCTATCATTACCATTTTACAACAAGGACTAAGATGCTAAGGTAAAGAATTTTTATTGCAATGAAGTTATTGATAATACATCCATAATTTTTTGAGTTCCACAGTCAGGGTAGATTGGATCCTCCAAGCTCTTTCAAGTAATACGTCCCGAGCCAGATGACCTTCTTGACCTTGTAAGGTCCTTCCTAATTTGGAATGAGCTTTTCTTGGTTTTGAGGTTGTGAGACAGCTGCTCGTCGAAGCACTAAGTCCCCCACTCTGAATGCTTTGTCTCTAACTCTGGAGTTGTAATATCGAGCTATGTTCCATCTATAAGTAGCCATCCAAACTTGAGCTTCTTCCCATTTTTCTTCCAGCAAGTCGAGATTAGCCTAAGATCCTGTGAGTTGCGTTGTTCATTAAATGCCACAACTCGTGTCGATGGAAGTTTAAGCTCTATTGGGATGACAGCTTCTATTATGAAGGCCAAGGCGAATGGAGTCTCCCTAGTTGGCAATCTTTGGATAGTTTGATATGCCCAAAGTACATGATAAACTTTGTCTACTCAAGTTTCTTTTGCTCTCTCAAGTCTTGCTTTGATTTCTTGCAGTAGGATTCTATTGGTTACCTCGGTCTCGTCATTTGCCTATGGATGAGCTATTGATGTAAAATTATAAGAAATATTCAAGTCTTCATAGAGCCTGATGAATTTTGCTCTGACAAACTATCACCCATTATCTATTATGAGAGTCTAAGGTAAGCCAAATCTACAAATAATGGACTTTCAAATGAAGTCATATACTTTTACCTCAGTGATTTTGGCAAGAGGTTCAGCTTCAACCCACTTTATGATGTAATCGATTGCCACTAGGAGGTACCATGGGAAAGGGCCCCAAGTATGCCCATTCCCCATTGTGCAAATAGCCATGGGGCGCTCAGGTGGGTAAACACAGAGGCCGGCTATCTTTGAATGTTCGCATTTCACTGACACCGATCACACTTCTTGGAATACTCTATAGAATCATGGTATATTATCGGCAATAGTAGTCTTGCCGAAGTAGTTTGTGAGACAAGGATCAAGCTCCCAAATGACTCCCATAGATTCCTTCGTGCATTTTTCATAATGCAAAGTCGGCATTGAAGGACTGGAGATATTTTAAGAGTGGCAAAGAATACGACCTTTTGTATAACTTGCCTTCATAAAGGACATACCGGGAGGCCTAATTTTTTAATTTCTAAGCTTCTTTTGGGTCATAAGGTAGAACTCCATCTTTAAGATAAGTGAGAAGTGGGTCAATCCAGCTCAGCTCATGCTCGACTTGCAGCACAAACTACGGTTCTTCCAAACTTAGGCATTTCAAAACTTCAAAGAAGACTTTCTTGGGCAGTTCGGCTAGGGCTAGTGTGGCTAATTTAGATAGAAGATCAGCCTTGATATTTTTTGCTCTCAAAATCTATCAAATGCTAAAACTGTTGAAGGTTGGAGTCAAGTTCTTCATTTTTTTAAGATATTTTATCATGCTTTCCTTCCAAGCTTCATAATTACCACTAACTTGTCCAACCACTAGTTAAGAATCACTGTAAGCTTAGAGCCGATCTGCTTTTAATTCTTTGGCTATCATTAATCATACTATTAGAGCTTCATATTCGGCCTTGTTGTTTGTTGCAGAAAATTCAAAGCATAGTGCATATTCAGCGATAACTACCTTCGGGTTTTTCAGGATCAATCCAGTGCCTATGCCCAAAGCATTGGATGAGCCATCCACATACAGAACCCAAAAGCCTTCAGAAAGATCGGCACTTTCTTCATTCGAGCTTGGTTGTAACCATGGATGCTAATTTCATTATGTTCAAGTTCAGTCTCATCTAAGATAGTGCATTACACTAAGAAATCTGCCAATATTTGAGCTTTGATTGATGATTGAGATTGAAAGCTGATGTCAAATTATACAAGTTTAATTGCCCATTTTGCAATTCTTCTGGAGCTATCTATTCGGTGAAGAACTACCTTGATTGGCTGATCAATGAGAAGAGTTATGGTGTGCCCCTGAAAATAAGGTCGAAGTCTTCAGGCTACAATTAGTAGGGCATAAGTTACTTTTTCTAACTTAGCATACCTGATCTCAGTGTCCCTTAAGACTCGACTAATGGAGTAGATTGACCACTACACTTTCACCTCTTCCTTGACTAGGACTGCTGCAAGGGCTGCTGGGGAGACTGCCAGATATAAAAATAATCCTTCTCTAGGTTCGGGATTGGCCAATAGGGAAGGCGAGCCGAGGTAGCTCTTGAGTTCTTCAATGCTTGTTGACATTCAGTATTCCAACAAAAGTTCTTCAGCTGTTTGAGAACTCAGAAGAAAGGCATGCATCGTTCGACTGACCTTGAGATAAAATGATTCAGGGCTGTCATTTTTCTATTAGGCACTGAACTTCTTTTATTAATTTTGGGGTAGTCATATCTTGAATTGTCCGAATCTTCTCTGGATTTGCTTCAATCCTATGCCTCGACACCATGAATTCCAATAACTTTTCCAAAGTCACACCAAAGGTGCACTTGGTCGGATTCAACTTCATCTTATATCTCCGAAGGGTACTAAAGGTCTCCTCAAGATCAACTATGTGATTTATTGAAGCTCGACTCTTGACAAGCATATCATCTATATATAACTCCTTGTTGTGATTGATTTTCTCATTGAAGATCTTATTGACTAGGCGCTAGTATGTTGCCCCCATATTTTTGAGTCCAAAAGGTATAATCCTGTAACAATAAAGACCACGATCAGTAATAAAAGTAGTTTTCTCCTCGTCCTTTGGTGCCACCCAGATCTGATTGTAGCTGGAGAAGGCATCCGTAAAAGTGAGGAGCTCATGGCTCGAGGTTGCATCCATCAGTCGATCAATTCTGGGAAGGGGGTAACTATCTTTTGGATAGGTCTTGTTCAACTTCTTGAAGTCTATGCACATCCTTCACTTGCCATTCGCATTCTTGACAAGGACTACATTGGAAATCCAATTTGGATAGGAGACTTCTTTAATAAATCCAGCCTTGAGGAGCTTATCTACTTCTTCTGTAATTGCCTTCTGTCTCTCTAGGGAATGGCTGTGCATCTTTTCTTTTACTGATCGATGTTTAGGATCAATAGCCAGACGATGTTCCATAACTTTGGCATCAATTTCTGGCATGTTAGCAGAGACCCAAGCAAAAGCATCTACATTTCTCTATAAGAATTTGATGAGTTGCTCTCACACCTCTTCTCCTAGATTGGAACCAATCTACACTGTGATCCTTATTTCTATCATTCAATGTGACTGAGACAAGATCTTCCATGGGTTCTTCCTGTTCTTTTGTAAGATCATCCCGCACATCCAACCCATCAACTAGGCAAGGGTTAGACTGTTCACCCTTTTGTAGGGCAATTGAATAGCAATGTCTTGCCAAAACTTGGTCTCCTCTGATCTTTTCAATCCTGCAGCTTGTTGAAAACTTTATTTTTAGATAGTAGGTCAACACTATTATCTAAAGCGCATTTAGGCTGGGTTAGCCAAGAATTACATTATAAGCAGATAGAGCTTTTACCATCAGAAAACTAACTTGCATCTTGGACTGCTTCGGATATCGCCCTGCAGCCATAGTTAAAATTATCACACCATCGACTGGCACTGCATCACCAGTAAAGCCAACCAATGGAGAGCTCATTGGTCTGAGTTGGTTATTAGGTATGGATATTTTGGAGAAAGCATCATAAAATAAGACATCTGCTGAACTTTCATTATCCACAAGAATGTAGCGTACATCATAGTCTGTGATATTTAAAGTTATTACAACCGCATCGCTATGTGGGAACTGAACTTCTTGTGCATCTTCTTTGGTGAAGGCGATGGGTTCCTCAATTTTCTATCTTTTGGCTAACCCTTTAGATCCACCGAGCTCCTCTTGTCAAAGTCCCTCAGAGATGGTTTTGATGATGTCGAGAGATGGCCGATCTCCTTGCTGCTCCTCCCTCCTCGATGGTTTTGATTGCAGTAGTACCCTCGATCAATCTTCTCTTATCTCATGCCAATGTCGTAGAAATCAACCAAGTCGTCCTCACCTGATGAGCTCCTCGATCTTGTTTTGGAGCTGAATATACTCTTCAGTATCATGACCATAGTTATGATGGTATAGACAGTACTTATTAGGATTGTGCTTGTCAGGATGAGTGCGCATCCTTTCCGTCCTTGGTAGCTGCTCCTTGATCTTCATCAGTACTTAAGTCTTCGGAGCATTGAGGAGGGTATAGTTATGGAACCTTCTAGAGGGAGAGCCCCTTCCTGCCTTTCTATCAGGACTTCTTTGACGGCAAGCTCGAGGAGGAGTTTAGGCTCACTTGCACTCAAGGGGAGTTCGAGAGCATGGCTGAACTTCATTCGGCTTCTCTTCAACTATGGGCTTGCAAGACTTGCCTACCTATCACTCTCTTACAGCTTTCTCGTCCTTTAGTTTGAAGGCTTCTTCAGCTCGGACATAGCCTTCAACCCAAGCTAATAGGTCAGTAAAGTCCCTATGATACTTCTTCTCCAGGGAGAACAGTGGGTCATTCTTTTGAAGGCCATCCTTCAGTGCGGCCATGGCGATAGATTGGTCTAAGTTTTGGACCTCCAGTGCAGCACTGTTGAAGCGATTGACAAAGGCCCAGATGGACTCCCCTTCCTACTGCTTGATGTCGATGAGGGAGTCCGAGCCTCATTTGGGACATTAGCTGCTGATGAAATGAGCTGCAAACTAATGGCTCATTTAGTTAAAGAAGAAGATTGCACCCAACTTCAGCACCGAGTACCAATTTCTCATTGCTCCCTTTAGAGTAGATGGAAATGCTTAGCATAAGATGGTGTTTGGTATGCCATGGAGCAACATCATAGTCCAGAAGGCCTTCAGGTGGTCAACCAGATTAGTGGTCCCATCGTAGCTCTCAAATTGGTAGAGTTTGAAGTTCAGAAGGATCAACTCCTGCATGATTCTCTAAGAGAAAGGAGGGTTGGTGCAGATATTGTCATGGTTAGCTGGACAGCATGGTGGAGCTCCTCAATCCACCCATCCATTTTCTGGAGTTTTTGATCGAGGGCCTCATCTCGATCATGGATCTCAGAGGATTTTTGGCTATAGATAGGGAAGGTTTCCTCCGAAGAAGAATCATGATCTAAGCAAGTGTCTTCTACTTTTCATTTCTCCTTCCCAGGAGTATTGGGTCTACTGACCCAAGTGTGCTTTCTTGGGACTGATTCTTGACATCCTAACGGAGGGTTTTTCAACTAGACTACCATTGGAGGTTGCTGCATGGCATGCACCATTTTGGTGAGGCCCAAACCCTACAGTACCAGTAGGATGAACTACTCCAGATCCATCATAGCTGTCGGTGGAGGGGGTTGTGGTGTTGGTGATGGTGTTGAGGCAGACGAATTTGACTCAGATTTGGTGGTAGAGGTAGTGGATCTTCGAGTGGTTGTCTTCTTTGAGGGCATTCAAAAGACTAAGAAGGATTAGACGGAGATGGATCTTGAAGAAGAAAACAATCAGAATCAATTAAGAACTGCTTTTAGAATAAGGGCTCAGCAAATCATTCCTTTAGCGTCAATTCTATTGGTGCATAATCTGATTGACGCTGGTTCGAGCTGAAGTTGAGGGAGAAGAGGCTACCATCGGTGACCTACAAAATAAAGTTCTGTTCGGAGTCGGGGGTGGTGGCTCTGGTAGGACCCTCTGACGATCAAGTCAGCTCTTCTGGCCAATAGAAATGGAGTGCTCAGAGCAACGAGAAGAAAAGTGAGAGCTTGGAGAAAACATATTTAGAGGATTCATTTTATAGATAGAGCCTATAATAAACTGATGGCGACAGCCATAACTACCTGGTAGTGGGCCATTCAGGGCCACATGAAGTTTGTTATGGAGGATGAGTGGTCATTTATCGTGGCATGCTAGTTTGCTTGGATTTCATAGTTGAAGCCTAGATGAACCATGCCTCAATGAATCGAGGGAGGTTTGGGATGTCCTCAAGAATAACAATGCATTGTCTGATATTTGTTTTATCTTGGATGGATGTTGAGGTCCTTCCGGTGATGGAGAGAAGTTCTTCTGGAATGAGTCCTTTTGGATACCTGGAAGGAGTTCGAAAGGAATCCTGTTGAAGGAGTCCAGGATGAGTTCGACGTGGAAGGGAAGCCTATTTGAGGGAGGGGTCTGGAGTCTAACTGACGGAGAAGCCCAGAAAAAGTTCGACTGACGAAGAAGCCTGGAAGGAGTTTGACTAAAGAAGAAGCCTGGATGGAGTCCTACTAAAGGAGAAGCCCGACAAAAGTCCGACTAAAGGAGATGCTCAGAAGGAGTATGACTAATGGAGAAGCCCGGAAGAAGTTCGACTGATGGAGAAGCTTGGAAGGAGTTTGACTGATGGATAAGTCCATAAGGAGTTCAACTGATGAAGAAATCCAAAAGAAGTCTAACTGACGGAGAAGTCTGAAAGGAGTTCGACTCAAGAAGAAGCCCGAAAGGAGTTCGATTATCGAAGAAGCCCGGATGGACCCTATTGAAGGAGAAGTCTGGTGGGAGTGTGATTGATGGACAAGTCCGAACGGATCTTGTTGAAGGAGAAGCTCGGTGGAAGCTCGACTGATAGAGAAGTTTGAAAGGAGTCCTACTGAAGAAGAAGCCTGGTGGAAGTCCAATTGAAGGAGAAGCCCAGAAGGAGTCTGACTGACAGAGAAGCCTGATGGAAGTTTGACTAAAGGAGAAGTTCAAAAGATGTTCGACTGACGGAGAAGCTCGGATGGAGTCCTACAAAAGGAGAAGTCTGATGGGTGTCCGACTGAAGGAGAAGCCTGGAGGGAGTCCGACTGATGGAAAAGCCTAGAAGGAGTTCGACTGATAGAGAAGCTCAGAAGGAGTTTGATTAAAGGAGAAGCCCAAAAGAAGTTCGACTGATGGAGAAGTCTAGATGGAGTCCAACTGAAGGAGAAGTTCGATGAACATTTGACTGATGGAGAAGCCTGAAAGGAGTCCGACCATTTTGGGGATCATTGAAGCCATGGTTGGAGCTCTTCTGCGATTATAGGTACCTTTCTGTCAATCATCAAACCAAGCTTCAGTCAGAGCATTATTTATCCCCAACACCTATAATGCCAAATGTAGACATCCATGATATAATCTAACTTGGGTGATTATTAAATATGTGCATTACACTTAACAGGCTATGTTAATGTTAAATGCCATTTTTTTATTGTCCATGTATTATTGTAATATTATTCATAATAATATTACAACAATCTTCTTTATTGATAAATGATTATCATCTCTAGCCAAAAGGCCAATAGAGATCACATTTATCATAAATGATAGATAGTAGTGATAATCACTCAAAATGACATCTTTTGAAAATAAGCTTGATAATTTCTAAAGCTAGGATTGGAACAGGACTTCCTTTCCTATCTTTCAGGAATCTCTCACCATTTTTCAAACATTCCACTTACCTAATGTCTTTGCAATGAATTGCATAAGACCATCTGTATCTAATACTCAGGTTGTAGAATTACATACAGAAAAATTTTGAGGTATTATCATACAATATCCTTGATAAGCAACTCTTGCTCCTTTCTCTTGTTCAGCCCATTGGAGTCAAGGAAAGCAAGATAATTCATCTTCCTATGATTCTGCTTCTAATAGTAGAAGCAGTATGCCTGATTTGGATCAATATTGGACTAATTATTTTGACTGGGCTTAGAAGCCCTAATATGAACCCATTCGTGCTATTGAACCAAATTTAACTTTCAATACTAATTATCGAAGTTGAGTCTCATAAGTCATCCCTATCTAACTGTGATTGGAGTAATTAGGGTTTAGCCTTATTTTGTGATAAAAGAGAACGATGCCTAATGTATTTGAATCATTTTAAGCCTAGAGACTTGGACTTTAGTCTAAAGGTTCTTCTATTATTTTATTCAAATTAGTAGCCTCTACCTCCAATTTGGAGAATTACTTTAATTTTTTAGTAGGTACTAGAATCCACATAGACTGCACACAAGCACGACTATGGCCAGACAATCCATATGCATCTATGGGTAGGTTCTTTACCCAATTATTTCTCTAAATAATTTTTAGTAATTTAATTTTGTCCTAGAAACCTAATCAGTAGGCTAGGGCCTCAATTATGAGAATCCGGTTAGGTCCAACCATTAACATGACTATACTTGATGTATCTAATCAACGAATGATTAAGCCTAACTATGGTTGGTCAACCTAACCACCATTAGAAAGACACATCCAAGTCATCATATGATGAATGATAATTCCATTAGTGAACAAGCACCAAGCCTATGGGCCTCTAATGATTGTTGAGTTAATGGATCCATTGTCAAACACCTTAATGGAAGGCTATGACTTAGTTATCTCCATAACTTTATCATTTTAAGGATCTAATAATTTTAGAGGATTTAAATTTATTTATGATTTAAGGATAGAAAGGACATAAACTAATTTGCTCCCACTAACTTCTCAAGTCTTTGACAAGAACCAGGATCAATATCTAGCTATGGGCACCTAGATCAGTCTCACTGATTTTCTATATGACATGGGTTAGCGCAAATCAATAAGCAATCTAATCAAAAGCTGATTAACCATATTGGCTAGGTAAGTGAGATCAATGGGAGGGTCTACCAAGACTTGCCTTAGACACCATCAAAAATTGCTAAGTAAGTGGGCTGCTAATTAAAAACCATTGATCTAAAAATACTAGACTTACCTTAGACACTAATTAGTTTGTTAGTTTTAATTTGCTCTGCCTAAAGACTCGGGCTCTACCACTGAGCCACAATCATGGTCTATTTGTTAAATGTATGAACTTTAATCAACTACAACTATTGAATTGATCTATAGAAAAGAAATGATCTAATCTTAATTAACTATTAATTAGATTTGATCAATATCTTAACTTAGTCCATATTTAATCTAACCCTAGGTCTAACCCAGTTAATGACCTAATAAAAACTAACCCATTACCCTTTAACCCATGTTTTATGAAATTATCTTAGGATCTTCAAATCACAAACCTAGATCCTAAATAATTACTTAATTCTTAATTAAGTTTAAGGCTTATGGGTTTGGGTTTATGAAACCTCAAAATTAATTTCTGATTTGATCATTTAAAATATTTTCAAATTGCAAATAGTTTATATTGAATTATATTCAATACATGGTTTTAGATCTGATTTATTTCAATATTTTGATCATGTCCTACGATTTTGAATCTAGGATTTTATAGAAAGTAAGTTCATAATTTAAATTCTACAAAACTTATATTTTATATATATGCAAACTAGATTAAAAAAAGAAGCTACATATTAGCATATGCAACATGAAGATCTAGATCAAAACATGAAACATATCATATGGATCTCATCTAAATGATCAAAATCAGATCATAAACTATTTAATTTTAAATTTAAAATTTCAAAATAAATTATAAACTATTTTAAATCTTATCTAACATATTTATAATTTAGGTTATTCAGGTCAGCACATACTAGAACAACCTTTTCACTGTACGAGATAAACCTTACTGCAGGACAACCTTATAATCAGTATGTACGATCCTACATTATTTAGATCTAATCTAAATAATCAATAATAGATCAAATATCTATTTATTTTAGATTTAAAATTAAAAAAATAAATCATATATAAACTTAGATCATATCTAACTTATTCACGATTCAATTTTATAGATCAGCACATACTAGGACAATCTCTCTACTATAAGGGGTAAATCTTACAGCAGGACAACCTTATAGCAGTATATGCGATCTTTAGAGTTTTATTTTTAGATTTATTTTAATGCAAACATGATCATGTCATAAATGAATCTAGATGCTCTGATATCACTAATGAGAAATATGCAAGGTTTCATGCTTGAATTTCAGGACTTTTTCAAAATAAATTATAATGGAAGATGTAGATTAAACTATTTAATCTATAAAAGCATGTAATCTAATTACTAAATCCTACATCTAGGACCTACAACATGTCATAATGCATACATAAATCTAAAAATTAATTAAGTAAGGTTGGTATTGATCAAATCAATATCTAGATCTAGAACAGTTCTAGATCAAACCCTAGATCACATCTAGGTCAAGAAGAGATCAGATCTCTTACCTTCATGTAGGTCAAGAACTCCATGGTTGATTTTATTATAGTTCTTTATTGCTCAGAGTCACACATGTGTCTGACCTCTATAGGTAATCCACACAAAGCTACAAACACAGATCGGAGGTTTGTCGAAGAAGATCCGTTCGAAATGCTAGCTTCTTGCGGATCCCTCCTAATGATTGATCAATAAAGTATTTTTCAAATCTCTTGGACCCTCCAAGACATGAAGAATACAAGGAGGATTGAGAAAAAAGTTCAACTCTTGGATATTCCAAAAATCAGAAAATAATAAGGTCTAAAAAGTGTCTTAAGAGAAGATTGATCTTCTCTTTCAACACATCAACCTTTGATGTCATAAATGTATCTCCATGCCAGGATAGGAGGAGACCTTCTCCTCAATTATTTTTAATACTTCTAAATCTATTTGTTTTTGATTTTTTGATGGTAAAAGCCTCACAAAAGATTAAGAAGAAGGGCTCTCAAAAAAATTCTAAGAGAAGACTTTCTTCTCTTCTTCTTCTCACATCAAGGGATGATCAGATCACATCCCAAAATAAACCACCATGCACCAACTCCTTAGACCAATAATCCCCACGCCCTCTCCCTCTCTCTTTTAGATTTTTCTCATAGAAAATTTTAGAAAAAGAAGAAGAAAAAACTATAAAGGAAAATCATAAGAGAAAATAGTTTTTCTCTTACCTTTGTTTCTTCTAGGCATCTACTTTTGATGTCAAGATCAAAGCCTTTTCTCCAAGGATCATGGCCTCCAAAGATTCCCATGCCTCCTCCTCCTTTTCCTCTAGTTTTCTATTATTTTTTTGTGATTTTTTATGTTCTAAAACTAAAAGGAGGCATCCTCCCTTTTATATCTACTAGACTAGGTCAAAACCTAGTCTAATTAGGAAACCGAGGTGTTTGGGGGGCATCCAACTCTTGAATGCCTCCCTCTTGATTTTTTTTCATGGGCTACCAGAAAATACTCACCAAAAGAAAAGGAAAATGGTACAAAAATAATCAGGAGGCCTAGAGAAACAATTCCATAAAGGAAAGTAGGTATTTTAAGAATTTGGGACTCTATCAAATAGAGTTCAAATCCAAACCAACTCCAAAATTTGACCAAGTCAAATTTCTTTTCAAAACTATCAAATAGTGGGTGTGGAGAACTTCTCTTAGGCATGGAGAAACTCACAAAAATAATCTAGAAACAAATGTGCGGCGTGGGCTTTTAGTGGCGCAAGGAAAGGAGGAGTCCTAGTCTAACTAGGACTCTTCTACTTTGACTAGGTCAAGACTTTTTGAATCCAAATCAAAATAATTTTGAGTCAACCTAATTAATAAAAAATTTTAATTTAATTAGGAGCCTAATTAAATTAGATTAAATTATTTTTAATTTTGATTTAAATTCTAACTTAATTAGAAATTAGGTGCACTCAAATCCTAGTCTAACAAAGAGTTATTCTTCCATGCAACTGGCTTATCCAATAAATCAATTAGACTTAATCTAATTAATTCTAAACTAATTCTAATTGAATCTAATTTAATTACACTTGATCTCAGCCTAATTGCTCAATCAAATTGAGCTAATTAGTAATCTAATTGCTAATCGATCCTCCTACAATACTTGCATTAGGTCAAACATCAATCGCATTGATTGTTTGACCTTTGAACAATTCTCAATCATCGATCAGCCATCTGATCAGATTACAATCTCTTATTTATGTGACTCCATAGGTTCGAAACTAAGTTGGTAGTATAGAAATTAATTTTTGTATCAATCGAAATGATCATCTAGCAATGGTACCCAACGTCTAGATAGGTCAAATATATGCAGGCCCATAGTTATCGTATAATTCATCCCTTTGACCAATAATGCTTAAGTTGACTTCAAGTAAGCTGTCAACACTCATACAAGTCATTTCTATTATGTCTCAAAATTTTGCAAATTTTGTGACTCTCACGAGGATTATCCAAGCCTAGATTTTGCTAAATTGAAACACAGTAAGTCATTCCCTTCTTGAAGTTAATTAGGAGTGGTCAATCCTATCTTGACTCATACACCGACTCTATAAGTACTTGACTATACCTAAAAATCTTTTGAACCTATATTAAAAATAGAGGTAGTCCGACACCAAAGTATAGTGAGTTGCTTGCAAGTCGCCATGGTGATTTTCGATCGGAGGGACACTTATACCCATTGGCCTTAGCTAGCTACTCTTGATAGTAGAGTACTACATTGGTCATGTTCAGTGCTGATGTACTTCTATATCTCACATGAATGCCATACCAGTGTCTCTACATCAATTGGTTATGAGAACAACCAACGCATATGGCATACAGCGATCTACACTCGATAATTTATCATCCTTGTTAATAACTTTTTATTTGATCATGAACTATTTAAGAACCATCGGATAAATTTTTTTTTTTATTGATTGATTATGGTTCTAAAAACTTTATCATAATTTAGGAGTTCATTTAAGAAAGATAGAACTTTATTGATGAACTAGCTAAATAATTATTGTTATTAGATAATTTATATATAGGTTTCAATCATCTACAACTTAGATGATTTGCTTTAAAACATATTTTTCAATAGAGATACATCGAGGTCAAGAGAGTTGATACCATAGACAATGCAGCTAACCCACTAACGAAACCATTGAACGAGTAGAAGATCGAAGCCCACTTAAAAAGGATGGGACTTAGATTTGTAGCCAATTGGCTTTTGGTCAAGTGGGAGTTCATTAGATGTGTGCCCTAGAAGCCAGATTGGCTAAACACTTATAATACAATTCTAAGGATAATTTTATAATTTTGACTATAAATTAATAAAAAAAATTATTTTTTATCATAATGTGTATTTAAAGTGTCTGTGATACATCCTTTTAGTTAATGATAATGATAATTCATATTTTCAAGAGTTGAAAATTTAAGACATGAATTTTCATAATTAACTCATAAATTGCTCTTGATCATAGGATCATCACAAGGATGGTGATCGATCTGAAAGGTTAGTGTACGATCGCTTTCTTAGGATAGATGAGTCTTGAATTTACAGTGTAGAGATATCAGAGTGAGAGTATAGATACTCGTTGAAGAATGAGAGCACTGAGTGTGACCACCTCGAGCAGTCATAAGGGAGTCTACATTCTCATCGATGACTGGTTCGATTCTGCAGTGGTGTATCTGGTTCTTTGATCTAAGGTGCATTGGTAGTTCACCTTAAGGGTATTATAGTTTTACTACACCATAACTCGATCTCCTAGCCATTTAGAATCCTGAGGTGTATGTTGGCTATAGCATGTTCATTATAGGAATTATATTGCATCAATAAAGGATCTATCTACCTTGGTAGATGAGGAGTAGCCCTATGATGATCATGAGATTGAGTCCTTAAGCCCATGGGTATGGTAGTGTGAAGATGATAAAAAAAATTTCTATTAGGATTTTACATTGAACTTGAATCAAATGATTAACTCATATGATGGATATTGGGTTTGACGAGTTCACCTTAATCCTAATCCTGTTGGGGCTCAAGATAGAAGAACCCAATCACACAGGTAGCTGCATCAAGAGATTCACTTTCAGTTCTAATATATTGCCATCATATACTGCTAGGTGTCACTGGTAGATTTTGGGAGCAATTAGAATGGTCTTGATGATCGATCATTCTAATTGTATGAATCGAAAAAGTTTTGATCCATCGAAAGGTGTTTCGATGATGTCGATGATGGAGATCATGATATATCTCATTACCATACAAAAATGAACCTATGTAGATCACACAAACAAGGGTTTAGGTCTTAATATGATCAATCAAGCTAATCCAATTTGATTGATTTGGATTAGATCCAATTAGGTTCAAGAAAATCATGCTAGCACACGATTAAGCCTAACTTTCTCCTTCTATAGTCTTTCTAGTTCATCTCAACTGAGCCAAATTGATTTGGGCTTACCCAAGAATCCTGTAAGGCTTTGTTCTAGTCTGACTAGAGCTTGTCCAGGTTAGAAAAGGATTATCTTAATCCATCAAATGGAAATAAGACAACACCTACCAATTCCTAATACAACCTGCCATTTTTGGTTTTGTCAGAACATTGACCGATCTTTGCAAGAAAGAAAGAAGGGAGACGTGCACCCCCTATATCCTCTTTATATGGTGCACATCCCAAGGTTATTTTTCCTGCAAAAGGAGGTATGCCCACCCCATATATTCTGTGCACAAGAGGGAGATCGGTGGATAGAGTTTGATATGGATCAAACTCCAAGAGATGAGACCCCACGCCACCCCTCTTCTCTTATTTGATTTGTGCAACATCTCTAAAGGGTTTTTGGGTGACAAAACCAGGTAGAGACCTAGGTTTTAACATGGAGAATCTGGTGGGTTTTTAGATTGATCAAGCAATTAGATTGCTTGATCAAAATGGACTCTAAAGTTGGCGCAGGGTCTATTTAAAGACCCTGTGCCCCAGGGTTTCATGATATCCATATCCTACACCAAAAGGCTGCCACAAATTTATCTCCACACCTCCACTATTGCTCCTCTCCCTTCTCTCAACATCCATAAAGGATTGGATGTAAGTTTAGCCTTCAAAAGTTGAAGAAAGCAAAAGCAAAGATCGTGACAGGGTGTTCTACATCAAGAGATTGGGTGCAACCTTAGAAGTTGTTTTGAAGGCAATAGAAATTTAGATCTGATTTAAATTTTTGGCATCAGATCTAGAAGGAAAGCACATCTAGATCTAGCTCAAGTAGTCTTTGGTGGAGGCCAAGTACTTGCATGGATAGATCCAGAACCCCGGGTGATGATAAATCATCGGTAGGATAAAAGTAGTTTACCCAAACAAGGTATGTAATTAAATCTAATTTAATTTTTAATTTTAGTTTTAATATTAGATCATTAGGATTAGATTTGAGATATCTTAGATCTAATTAGAATTTTTTAGAAAACTTTTGAAATATTTCTTTATATCTAATCAGATCTGAACGATCCTGTGGCGGAAAAATGCTGATTTTCCTTCAATGGTAACACCTTGCAACTTCTTAATATGTGATGCTACCACTTGGGTATTGGATACCAAAAGTTTTTATCATATTTATAATTTGATGTAGGATTTATGGGTCAGTAGGGGATTTGATGAAGGTGAGAGGTTCCTGAATATTAGAGATGGAAGACAAGTTTCAATTCTAGCTTTATGAATCATGAACCTTATAATCAATTCTCATAAAGTTATTCTTAATGAATATCATTATTGTCTAAACTTTTTGTTGAATATAATATTAGCCTTTTTGCCAAGAATAGTTATGAATTTTTAATAAAATAAAATATTTATAATATCATTTTGAATGGTGCTACGATATTTATTGGGTAATTGAATAACGGAATTTATATACTATCACAGCCTGTTAATATGGTTTAGTTCTTCAGTAAATGTTCTAGAATAAATGATGTGCCTGAAGTTTATCTTTGGCACTATAGGCTAGGTCACATTAACAAGAATAGAATAAATAGGTTGGCTCAAGAAGGAATTCTTGAAGTCAGTGATTATGAATCATTTCGGACCTATGAGTCCTATCTTCTTAGTAAGATGACCAAGTCACCTTTTATTAGAAAAGATGAGTGAGCCAATGAAGTCCAAAGTCTGGTACATTCTAATGTATGTGGACCTAGACCCATGAGCTCTAGTGCTAGCGCTGGATATTTCTACTTCATAACATTCATGGATGACCTATCAAGATATGTGTATGTCTATTTGATAAAGCATAAGTTAGAATTGTTTGAAATATTTAAACTATTCCGTAATGAGATGGAAAAGCAAACTAAAAAGAGTATTAAAACTCTTCGATCTGATTGAGGGGGTGAGTATCTTTTCAATGAATTTTAGACATATTTAAGAGAGAATGAGATTCTCTTCCAATAGAGTCCTCCTGGAACACCATAGCATAATGATGTATCTGAAAGGAAGAATTGAATCTTGTTAGACATGGTTCGATCCATGATGGGATTTATCAGTCTGCCAATCTTCTTGTAGAGATATGCGCTCGAGTTGGCTTATTACATTCTGAATAAGATTTCGATTAACTCTATTTTCAAAACACCATATGAGATGTGGATAGGACGTAAGCCAATACTCTTATACTTTAGGATTTGGGGGTGTTCGACTTATGTCCAACGTTTAATAATAGATAAACTTGGACCTAGGTCTGATAAGTATAATTTTATAGGATACCAAAAGAGACCAAAGGATATTATTTCTACTTCACTGATGAACAAAAGGTGTTTGTTAGCTTAAGGTAATCATTTTGAAAAAGAAATTCCTTGGAGAAGGAACAAATGCCTCTAAGGTCGAACTTGAGAAAGTTTGATCGGTGAAAAAACTGACACAAATAGTTAAACCTGAATTAGATTTGATTAGATCAAACTTGGAGCTTGATGAACCTGCAACCTTAAGATGGTCTGGTAGAGTACCACATCAACTGGACAGATACCATGATTTCTTGGTCCGAGATGATGATCTTGTTGAACTCATTGAGAACAATGAGGATTCGATTACCTACATAGATGCAATGCAGAGATCCAACTCTAAGAAATGGCTTGAGGCCATGAAATCTGAAATGGAGTCCATGAATATCAACAATATATGGACATTGGTTGATCTACCCGAAGGGATAAAATCCATAGGGTGTAAGTAGATTTTTAAGAGGAAAAGGTGCACAAATAAAAAGGTGGAGACCTATAAAGCCCATCTGATTGTTGAGAGGTATCATCAATATTATGGTATAGACTATGATGAGATATTTTCTCTTATGGCAATGCTCAAGTTCATTCGAATTATGCTTGCGATAGCTATTCATTTGGATTATGAAATCTGGCAGATGTATGTGAAGATAACTTTTCTAAATGAAGAGCTAGATGAAGAGGTGTATATGATACAATCTAAAGAATTTACATGCATAAATGAGTCTAAGGTATGCAAGCTTCAAAGGTCCATCTATGGACTGAAGCAGGCATCTTTGAGTTGGAACATACATTTTGATAGGATGATCAAAACATATGGCTTCATTAAGAATGAAGAAAAACTCTGCATATACAAGTGGGCTAATGGTCCAATGGTTGTATTCCTAGTATTGTATGTCAATGATATTCTCTTAATTGAGAATGTGTCCCTCCATTATAGAAAATAAAGATCTGGTTGTCTTCATATTTTTTCATAAAAGATCTAAGAGAAGCTTCCTACATCCTAGAGATGAAGATTTATAGAGATAGATCTAAGAGGTTGCATAGGTTGTCCTAGTCCACGTATATTGATGCCATGCTAAAGAGGTTCAGTATGGAAAATTTTAAGAAAGGCTATCTACCGATAGGCCATAGAATTTTTCTCTCGAAGAGGGATTGTCAGACAACATCTCAAGAGAGATAGTGTATGAGCAGAATTTTACATGCTTCGACAGTGGATTCTATCATGTACACCATGATATGTACAAGACCAGATATAGCATACTCACTAGGGATAGTGAGTAGATACCAATCTAATCCAGGAGAGAGTCACTGGAAGGTTGTTAAAATCATCTTGAAGTATTTAAGAAATACTAAGGACTAATGGTTTGTTTATGGTGAGTCGGACTTGAGACTTATAGGATTTACAGACTCTAGTTTTCAGTCTGATCATGATGACAGTAAGAATATATTGGGGTATGTATTTATCCTTAATGGTGGAGCTAACTGTTAGAAAAGTTCCAAGCAGTACACCATAGCCGACTTAGTTTGTGAGGTAGAGTATGTTACTATATCAAATGCTGCTAAAAAAGTAATGTAACTGAGGAAGTTCATCACCGAGCTCAGAGTGGCACCTCTCTTAATGGTCCAATTTTGCTCTACTATAATAGCTCTAGAGCCATTGCTCAGATGAAGGAACTGAAGGCACACCAGTAGATAAAGTATATTCTGCACCACTAGCACTTTGTCTAAAAGATTGTGGATCGAGGTGACATCGATCTTCAGAAGATCGATGGAAATGAGAGCCTGGCCAATCCATTCATTAAAACTATTACAGTGAAGGAGTTCGATGACTTCAAGTCAAAGATGGATATTAGATACTACATCGATTGGCTTTAGTCAAAGTAGGAGATTATTTGAAATGATCTTCCAAAGCCAATCATTAGCTTGTTGACGATTTATGCTATATGTTTGTACTTGTATATAAATTATTAATTTAATAAAAGTTATTCTGACTTTTTCATCATAAATTTTTTCATCTTTTAATGAACTCCTGTGTTATGGTAAAGTTCTTAGGACTATTTAGAATTGACAAAGAAGGATTTATCATTCAGTCCTTAAATTTGTTCGTGATCAAATGATACGTTATTATCAAGGATGACAACATTTATCGAGTGTAGATCATTGTATGCCATATGAATTGGTTGTCCTCTTAACCAAGAAGTGTGGAGACATTGGTATGGTATGTAGGTGAGATGTAAGAATATATCTGCACTGAACGTAACCAATTTTGAAACTTTTCTACTATCAAGATTTGTGCCGATGAAATATGGGTATAAATATCCGTTCGATTTGAGATCACCATGATGACTTCCAAGCAACTTACTATGCTTTGGTGCTGGACTACTTGAATTTCTAATTTAGTGATGAAAGATTTTTGGGTATAGTCAAGTACTTGAGGAGTCGGTGCGTATATCAAGATGGGATAAACCACTCCTAATTCTAGAAGCTATATTCAATTATGTTTTAATTTAGCAAAACCTTAGCCAGGATAGTCCTAGTGAGGAGTCATAGGACTGATTATATTGAGATATGATTTGGATGTATTTTTCAAGATTGGCAGTTTAATCCTAAGTCATCCTATCTATAGAGGTCAAAGGGATGAATTATATGGTAACCATATTTGTGTAGATTCTGAGTATTGCGATTGCAACTATTCGACCTATCCAAATGTCGGGTATCATTGCTAGATGGTCACTTGGATTGATCTAGAAATTAGTTCCTATGCTATCGGCTTAAGTTTAAACCTGTAGGGTCACACACAATAGAGGTTTCTGCCTGATCTAATGGCTGATAAAGAGTACCACTAGATTAGGACTCAATGGTCAAGAGTTCCACTGGATTGGAACTCTTTGATCGAGAGTTCTACTGGGCTGGGACTTTGAGTCCTACTTGTCTGGATCTCTATGGTCAGGAGTCCTACTAGAATGGGACTCCATGACCAAGAGTTCTATTGCATTGACACTCTAAGTTTTGCTTATCTAGGACTCTATGATTGAGACTCCTATGGGTCTGGGATTTTATGATCATGAGTTCCACTCATTCAGAACACTGGGCTCAAGAATCCCACTAGTTTGGGACTCTTCGATCAAGAGTTTCATTTTGATGGGACTCTATTGTCCGAACATCCACTAAATTTAAAAACTATATTTATGAGAGATTTAATTAGTAATTTAATCACTAATTAACTTAATTTAATTAAGTAATAAATTTTGGATCAAGTCCAATTGAATTGGATTCAGTTGGGTTTGATCCGATTAGGTTATGAGATGACCTAATCACCGAGGAGGTTTGATCCCTAATTTGATCAAGAGTTGGGCTTAATCAATTTTTTATTTAATTTAATTTAATTAAGCCTAATTAAGCTTAAATTAGTTGGATTTAATCTAGTTTAATTGGCCCTAGCCAATTTGGATTGGGTTGGTTCAATTGGATAACATAAGTTCAAGACTAGTTTGACTAGTCTTCTCCTCCCATGCACCATCTTTATCTCTGCCCATTTGAAAATCCATGAGAAAAACTTTCTTCTGAAGTATTCCATGCAAAAGAGAGGGTGCACACCCTCCTTTCTCATGCCCCTGTGGATAAGTGTTGGTGGTTGGTCATCCAAATTTGAATGGGATTCAAATTTGAATGTAGAACCAACTTAATCCTTATCTCTCCCTAGTGCCACATCACCACAAACTTGCCCCATTTAATCTCAAAGAAAATGAAATTCTTGTGAGGAAATTCACACACAAGAGGGTGCACGCCCTACCTTCTCATGCCCCAAAAATATTTGACTTGGTTGGTTGCAATTTAAATTCAAATGGAGTTTGAATTCAAATAAGCAACCACCTCATCCCTATCCCACCATGCAATATCCACTCTGATTATCACAAAAATAAAAATGGATTCATCTGGGTCATGCAAACATTCCAGCAAGAGAAAAGAGAGCATCTGCATGAGTGCCTTGTGTGTGAGAAATTTTAAAAGATCTCGAGAGAAAAAATTCTAGAGAGGCTAAGGCATAGGGTATTCTGCGTGTGCTGCCCTAAGGTACTAGCCTAGGGTTTGGGAAGGGTTTGTGTGAGCTACGACTGTCATGAGCCCACCAAATTTTTAGGAGAACCTCTTCTACCTATCTTCTACGTATACTAGCAAATCTGGAGCATTCGAAGAGCCCATAGATGAAGATCGAAGCTATTTGATCGATATCAGCCATTAAGCATCCAACGTCGAGCTTGCACTCGAGAGAAGCCGATCGAGATCAGAACCTCGTGTGGATGATTTGTGAAGACCAGACACACTGTGTGGCTATATTGCGATGAGTGGACCTCCCCAATGATGATCGAATTATGGTGTTAAGCTATCCGCACAGGTATCGTGTTCGGAACACGTAGTGTAGTAATAAAATAGTTTTACTACTAGTATTTATTTTTTAAATTTCAAAGCATCTATATCACGTTTAGATCCTTGATAGTGTAGGGTTTTTAACATGATCAATAGCTTTAATTATTAATTAGATTAATAATTATTTTTGCTACATAAATTTTTTGAAAAAAGTTTTTGAAAATAGAACTGTAACCCTGCACTGTAAACCATCAGTCGGGTGGGGTGGCGTGGGTGGTGGTGTGCCAAAGGGACACCCTAGGGGGTGGTGGGCCACGATGGGTGGGGGCGAAGGGGCTGCAAGGTGTTGGGCTCCTCCTTAATCATTTTTTAAAATTTAATAAATAATAATAGTAGTAATAATAATATTAGTAATAGTAGTAGTAGGAATAATAATAATAGTAGTAATAATAGTAAAAGTAATAATAATGCAAATAATAATAATAATAATAGCAAAATTAATAATAGTAATAATAATAGTAGTAATAATAATAATATTAGTAGTAGTAATAATAAAAGTTATAGTAATAGTAGTGGTAATAATAATAGTAATAATAATAATAGTAATAGTAGTAATAATAGTAATAGTAGTAATAATAATAATAATAATAATTTGATTGATAAATAATATTTCAAATAGATTGAAAAAATATTTAAAAGTATAAGTTATTTTTTATAATTAAAATAGTTAGATTTTTAATTATATTTTTATGTTATTACTTATTATAATGTAGTCTTTTTGTTTGTTTAGTACTTGTATTTTATTATGATTATGATTTAATATTTTAATTTGCATTAGCCAAATATTTTAGTTTTTAATACATATATATGAACTATCTGATTCTGGATCTAGATCCAAATCCGACCAAGGATTTAGGTCGGGATCCTATTTGAGATTGGGTCATGATTCGGATTGGATCGAGGTCAGGATCTAGGTTAAGATTCAATTTGGAATCTAGTCTAGGATCATGTTCGAGATCTGGTTCAGGATTCGGGTCATGATCTGAGTCGGATCTCGGTCGGGATCAGGTCCAGAATTGAATAACTTGGTGTATTGATAGATATCATAGAATTGAAGTATGGGTATAAAATTCGATATTCTTATTTTAGTGTGAATGATGGGATATTAGTAATAAGAAGATCAGTATTCATATCAATCCACACTTCATCGGTATAAATTTTGCAAGAACATGGTACCAGAATGAGCCATATATATTAGCAACTCAAGTGAAATAAGTAATATATTTAAAGGATCCAAAATATCGAGGTAATTGGCATGTCATACAAAGAATAATACCTAAAGGTGTACATGACATACCAACCGGACTAGAGATGGATGATAATTCAGATCTACATGAAGAAGCTTTTCGAGAAGAAGAACAAATATTAACCGAGCATCTTGTTGATGAAGAACTTATGACAACTCCTTTGAATAGGGCTGATCTACCGTCCAATGTGAAGGGAAATCCTGATTTCCCGGTCCAGGTTCGTCCAGATCTGATTAGATCAAGAGATATATTTCAAAAAATTTTCTCTTGACCTTAATCAGATCTTGATATATTTTAGATCTGACTCTTATTATTTTAATAAATAAAATAAAACAAGATAAATTAAATCAAATTCAATTTACCTGGTTTGGGTAATCCTATTACCCTATAGATGATCCTGATTGCAGCGGAAGGTTCTGGATCTTAGCCACGCAAGCGCCTGGCCTCTACCGGTATCCACTCGAGTTGGATCTGGAGATCCTCTTCTTCTCTATCACACCTCCAAAAATCAGATCTGGATCTGATCTGGAGGATCTTCAAAACTCTTTTGAAGATCTGCAGTCGTTCTTTTGCAGCAGCGCAGCCTTCTTGCTTTTGATCGCCTTTCCTTGATCTGAATCGCACCAAACTAAGTCCAAAACACCTTTTGGACGTGGAGAGCAAGGAGGAGAAGAGACTATGGCATGGAGAAGGAGGGGAGAGGCAGCCTTGGGGCGTATCTAATAGCATTGGAATTAGGGTTGGGCGCAGGGTCTTATTTATAGACCTCTTGTGATCCAACTCCTCTTCCTCTCAACCAATCACAACCCTTTGTGAAATCAGATCTAAATCTGATTGGTTGGAATAGAGACCCCTGGATTCCTCCTTAGAGGGCGCCTAAGACCAGTCAAACTGGATTCTTAGTAGAACTCTGATTGGAATCCAAAAGGGAGGTGGAGTCCTTGTCCAACAAGGACTCCTAGGCGCCTCCTACTTGGGCTCACGCCACCCTTGGCGTGCGCCCTTCTCCTTGCCAGGTTCTGGCAGGGGGACAGGCCCCCACCAGCTCTCCAATAGGTGCATGACATGTGGTCAAAAGTCAAAGGGTCAATGGTCAACGTTTGACCAGTCAAAGGTAGACTTTTGACCAAAGTCAAAGAACAAGAAATGGCAGGTGACCAAAAATGGCAGGTAATGTCTTACAAATAAGACAACCTATTCTGACTTGGACAACCTCCAGTCAGACCATATGAAGGCCTCTGATTGAGCACAAACTCCTTTGGCTCAGTCAGGACAACTTATTTATGATAGTAAAAGAAGAACGTTAGGTTCAATCGAGTGCTAGCACGATTTCCTTGAACCTAATTGAATCTCATTCAGATCAATTGAACTAGATCAGTTCAATTGATGATCACCAGATTCAAACCCTTGTTTGTGTGACCCAGTTAGGTTCAGTTCTGTATGGTAATGGGATATGTCATGATCTCTATCATAGACATCATCGAAACTCCTTTCGATGGATCAGAACTCTTCTGATTCGAACAGCTAGAATGATCGATCATCTAAATCATTCTAATTGCTCCCAAAATCCACCAGTGACACCTAGCAGTATATGGTGGCAACCCATCAGAGCTGAATGCGAACCTCTTGGTGCAGCTACCTGTGTGATTAAGTTCTTCTATCTTGAGCCCCGATCAGATTAGGGTTAAGGTGAACTCGTCAAACCCTAGTCTCTGTCATATGATGTAATCATTCGATTCGAGTCCAATGTGAAAATCTAAATAGAAACTCTTTCTATTATTTCACTCTGCCATGGCCATGGGCTTCTGGACTTGATTCTCATGATCATCATAGGGCTACTCCTCTACCACCGAGGTAGATAGATTCCCATCTTGATGCAATCCAGTTCCTACAATGAACATGCTATAGCCAACATACACCTCAGGGTTCCATATGGCTAGGAGACCGAGTAATGGTGTAGTCAAACTATAACACCCTCAAGGTGAACTGCCGATGCATCTCAGGTCAAAGAACCAGACACACTACTGCAGCATCGAGTCAGTCATTGACGAGAAGGTAGACTTCCTAATGACTACTCGAGGTGGTCACGCTCAGTGCCCTCGTTCTCTAACGAGTACCTGTACTCTCGCTCCGGTGTCTCCACACCGTAGACTCAAGACTCATCTACTAAAGAGAAGCGATCGTACACCAACCTTCCGGATCAATCACCATCCTCGTGATGATCCTATGGTCGGGAGCTGTTTATGAGTTAATAATGATTATTCATGTCTTAAATTTTCAACTCTTGAAAATATGAATTATCATTACCATTAACTCAAAGGATGTATCACAGACACTAAATACACATGTGTGATAGAAAATAACCCATTTCATTAATTATAGTCAAAATTATAATTTTGCCCCTAGAAGTGTATTACAAGTGTCAGCCAATTCTGGCTTCTAGGGCACATATATCTAACAATCTCCCACTTGTCCTAAAGCCAATTGGCTACAAGTCTAAGTCCCATCTTCTCAAGGTGGGCTTCGATCTTCTGCTGGCCCAACGGCTTTGTAAGTGGGTCTGCCACATTATCTGTGGAGTTGACTCTCTTGACCTCAACGTAACCTTTCTCAAGGTAATCGCGGATGAGATGGTATCACCGTTTGCTTAGGAACTCTTCCAGCACAAACAGTCTGCCAGATGTCGACTTTCGATCATCTATATCGGACATGAAGTCCGAGTCTGTGTATCCCTGAACTTGGAGTTCTCCATTACCAAAGACCAACATCATATCCTTAGTTCTTCTCAAGTACTTAAGGATACATTTCACAGAAGTCCAGTGTTCTTCACCTGGATTTGACTGATATCTGCTTGTGACACTCACAGCATGGGCTATATCAGGTCGTGTACATAGCATGGCATACATGAGGCTCCCTATTGCAGAAGCATAAGGGATCTTGCTCATGCGTTCTATTTCCTCAGGTGTGCTGGGGCACATCTTCTTGGAAAGATGAATACCATGTCTGAAGGGTATTAATCCCCTCTTAGAGTTTTCCATACTAAACCTCTTTAGTACTTCCTCTATGTACATCTTCTGTGAAAGTCCTAGCATCCTATTCGGTCTATCCCTATAGACCTTAATTCCTAGAATAAAGGATGCTTCACCTAGGTCTTTCATGGAGAATTCCTTGGACAACCACATCTTGACTGATGTCAACATGGGAATATCATTCCCAATAAGGAGGATGTCATCCACGTACAATACGAGGAAGACAACAGCGCTCCCACTGACCCTTTTGAAAACACATGGTTCCTCTTCATTTTTGATGAAACCAAACTTTTTGATCACATCATTGAAACGAGTGTTCCAGCTCCGAGATGCTTGCTTAAGTCCATATATGGACCTTTGCAGCTTGCAAACCTTGTGATCAGTATCACTGGATGTGAAACCTAGCGGCTGTTCCATATAGATATCTTCCTCAAGATATCCATTTAGGAATGCCGTTTTCACGTCCATTTGCCATATTTCATAATCGAAATAGGCTGCAACAGCAAGCAATGTGCGGATGGATTTTAGCATAGCTACCGGGGAAAAGGTATCCTGATAGTCAATGCCTTCGCGTTGACTATAACCTTTTGCCACCAGTCTAGCCTTGAATGTCTCCACATTCCCATCTGCACCAATCTTTCTCTTGAAGATCCATTTACACCCAATAGGTACTATACCTTCTGGTGGATCTACCAAGGTCCAGACTTGGTTTGAGTGCATCGAGTCAATTCTCTGACTTCATTGCCTCAAGCCATTTCTCGGAGTCGATATCTGATATCGCCTCGTTGTAGGTTTTGGGATCATCACCATGAGCACCATTACCTATGAGGAACATTTCCTCTACATCCTCTGAAATAATACCTAAGTATCTTTCAGGGGGACGGGAAACTCTTTCCGATCTACGAGGTGGAGGAGGTAGTGTTCTTATTGGCTCAACCTGATTTGGTTCCACTTGGTCCTTAGCTCGTTCTGCTTGTGAGACTTTCTCATCAAGCTTAATCTGCTTTCCAATGCCACTATCTTGAATAAACTATTTTTCAAGAAATATGGCATGTCGACTCACAATCACATTGTGGTCTTCTGGAATGTAGAAATAGTATCCTAATGACTCTTTAGGATATCCTATGAATCGAGCTCTAAAGGACCTAAACTCTAACTTGTCCGCTTGTTGTCTTTTGACATAAGCCGGACAACCCCAAATTCTGAGATGACTCAGACTTGGTTTCTTACCGTGCCATATCTCATACGGTGTGGTAGGAACGGTTTTAGAGGGAACCCTATTCAGTAAATAGATTGAAGTTAATAATGAATGTCCCCAAAGAAAATCTGGGAGGTCTGTGAAGCTCATCATGGATCGAACCATATCCAATAGAGTCCGATTTCTCCGTTCTGAAACCCCGTTGAGTTGAGGTGTTCCTGGTGGAGTCCATTGAGAGACTATGCCATTTTCCTTAAGATAGTCTAGGAATTCCCGGCTAAGGTATTCACCTCCTCGATCTGATCGAAGAACCTTAATGGGTTTTCCAGTTTGTTTTTCTACTTCATGTCTGAATTCTTTGAACTTTTCAAAGGCTTCAGACTTATGTCTCATAAGATACACATACCCATACCTAGACAGATCATCGGTAAAGGTAATGAAGTAGACAAAATTGCCTCTAGCCGGCACATCGAATGGGCCGCACACATCAGTATGTACTAGGGCAAGGAGATCTGTGGCCCTCTCCCCATGTCCAACAAAAGGGAGTTTAGTCATTTTGCCTTGAAGACAAGATTCACAAGTTGGATATGACTCAAAAGTCAATGGACTCAATAGCCCATTTTTCTCCAATTTGTTAATCCTATCTTCTGCTATATGACCTAATCTCAGGTGCCATAGATATCTGTCGTTTGGACTATCCCTAGGTCGTTTGGCATTCACGTTTTGCTCGATAGTTAAAATAGGTACATCAATATGCAACTGATAAAGACCATTAACAAGGAAACCATTTGCAATTTTATTTCTTTCATAAAGAATGTTACAATGGTCCTTAAAGAAGGTGATCACATAACCTTCTTGTGCTAAGCATGAAACAGAAATCAAATTCCTGCTAGCTGCAGGCACATAATAACAGTCTTTTAAAACTAAGTCTAAACCAGATGGTAATCGCAGAGGGTATGTTCCCACGGCTACTGCAGCAACTCTTGCTCCATTACCGACGCGTAGGATCATGTCTCCATCCCTCAGCCTCCTGCTATCCTCAAGACCCTGCATAGAAGTGCACAGATGAGCACTAGAACCAGAGTCAAGCACCCAACTGGATGCAGAAGAAACCGTAAGGTTAGACTCAATAACGAGCATACCTCCAGAAGGACCTTCCTTCTTGTTCTTCAGGGTGGCCAGGTAAGTAGGGCAGTTCCGCTTCCAATGGCCGTCGCTGTTGCAATGGAAACACTTTCCTTTGCCATCGACCTTCTTCTTCGGTTCTGCCTTCTTCTTCTTTGATCCTTCTACCTTTTGCTTTTTCACAGACTTCTTTTTCTTTCCATAAGACTTTCTTTTGGAAGAAGTCCGTTCCATAGCAAGAACTGAGCCTTTAGAACCTTTCATAGAAAGCTCAGCGGTAACCAGCATATTCATCAACTCGGCCAAGGAATTTTGAAGTTTATGCATGTGGTAATTCATGATGAATTGCCCATATGCATCAGTCAAGGATTGCAGAATAATATCGTTCTGCAAATCCAAGTCCAACTTCACACCGAGCTTCTCAAGCTCTTCCATGTCCTTGATCATTGTCAGACAGTGATCTTGGACTGACTGCCCATCACGCATCTTAGCCTTAAAAAGTCATTTCGTGACTTGATATTTGGCTGCGCGACTCTGTTCACCAAACATCTCCTGCAGGTGAGCCAACATTTGGCGAGCAGTCCCGATATCTTCATGTTGGCGCTGGAGCTCATCAGACATCGAGCCCAACATGTAGTATCTGGCCTTATTGTCTTCGTCAATCCATTTTTCCAGAGACGCTCTCTGTTCAGTGGATGGACGAGCTGGTAAGGTGGGAGGGTCCTGGTCCAAAACATGTGTTAACTTCTCTGAACCCAAAACAATTTTGTAGTTCCTGAGCCAATCTTTATAATTGGGTCCAGTCAGTCTATGTGTGTCTAGGATACGTGCCAGTGGGTTGGACGCAGACATTTTCCTGTAGAGAGTCAAAGATTCTAGTTAGATACTGTAATTTTGACTTGACCAATTTGTTTAGGGATTTTATTTTTAAACAAATTAGCTCCCACTATTTTCTCGGATCCCTACACTCCCTCTGTAGAGATGCGAAAATCTCCACGATTGATGATTTCTAGTGGGTGGTGCGGTCTCACCAACTGACTCATCACCTCACCTAACAGTTATTGGTGATGGGTTAGCCAATGAGTGAACAACTCTTGTTCAATGATTCTCTAATCATGGTGCACCCAAACTTGGTCTCTAATTCATGAATCTCACCGTATCCGGAATATTGATCCACTCCTTAGTTAAGTCAGACCCACCATTTGCATAGACTGGGTTCCTAATTGGGTCTCTCACCGTATCCGGAATATTGAGCCCAACTCATCCTCCAGCCCATAGCATCCAATGCCTAATAGACATGGTTGCGTCTTCCCGGTGCAACTGAGCCACTGTATCCAGCCGAGAACAATCAACCCCGGGAAGGGCCCGCACGTCTACAATGGTGGAAGACCTCGGACTTAATCTTTTCTTAGGGAGAATTGATTCAGGTCTCATTAAACTAGACTTGGCTTAGTCATAACAATTATGACTAACCTAGTGGCATGGGTCAGCTCGGATTATTGACCACCTCAGATCAGAACTGTGTCAACAGATATGGCCAGGTAAGTGAGACCGGTGGAAGGAATATGCCGTTAACTCGCACAAGAACGCATTCAGGTCGAGTAGCTTCCAATTAAAAACCAGTCGGTCGTCTGTGCCAAACTTACCTTAGACACCAAATTGTTGAGTCAGAACCAATTGGGTTAGCCTACAATCCAGACTCTAACCTCTGAGCCTAATTAGGTCTTGCTTGATCGTGACTCGATCTTGACCCAGACTTAATCCTATTAGGCTGGTCAATTTAAGCATTGTTGATCCCATCTAACCAACTCTTGATTCGGTTTGATCAACCGCTTAGACCTAATTGAGCTACCCAAGCCCGAACCCAGTATTATGAATATGTCTTAGATCTGAAATTCTCAATTTTAGACCTAATTAATATTCCATAAACTTAATTCTTAATTAAGTTGGGTTCATAAACAAAATATGCACAATAAATCCTAGGGTTTCAGGATCTAGGGTTTTGCAGAAAGTAAGTTTTGGGTTTCTGATTAAGGACGAACACGCAGCACCCCTACACGTCATAAGAACACCCCATCGAATGGGAAGAGAGGGCCTTTAAACCCTTCTTCGTTCTTATGACCGGACGGCCAAGAGGAACGCCTTAATCAGGAACATGTAAATCTACAAAACAGTTATAGATCTATATCATATATCTCATATACAAATTTAGATCTAATCAAGGCATATTTTGCATACATCTCATGTATCAAATCATGCATGTTTTCAGATCTAAATTATCACATAATAATCTAAAAAATTAGATTTAAATTGATCTAATCAAAATAAATTCTAATCTAGACAATTATGTAGAACTATTCTACAACTAGTCTAGTCATGCATCTATCATATCTCATATGATATTTAAAATTAAATAATTTTTATTTGCTGTTTATCAGATGTTATTATAACACTTATAATATCAGAAAATAGTAAATAAGAAGATCTAAAATATGATTTAATCAGATTAAATCAAAGACATGCAAAACTATTCTATAGAACTATTCTATTCTAGAACTAGTCATGCATATCTTCATGTTCTTAGATCCAAATCATTTAATTTTAATTTTTTCTGATTTCAGATCTGATCACATCTCATGTGACATCTGAAATCACTTTATTTTCTAATTAAAATAAAATTAAAATCAGATCTAAACAATTTAGAACCATGGCTCTGATACCAGTTGAAGGGAAATCCTGATTTCCCGGTCCAGGTTCGTCCAGATCTGATTAGATCAAGAGATATATTTCAAAAATTTTCTCTTGATCTCAATCAGATCTTGATATGTTTCAGATCTGATTCTTATTATTTTAATAAATAAAATAAAATAAGATAAATTAAATCAAATTTAATTTACCTGATTTGGGTAATCCTATTACCCTGTAGATGATCCTGATTGCAGCGGAAGGTTCTGGATCTTAGCCACGCAAGCGCCTGGCCTCTACCGGTATCCACTCGGGTTGGATCTGGAGATCCTCTTCTTCTCTATCACACCTCCAAAAATCAGATCTGGATCTGATCTGGAGGATCTTCAAAACTCTTTTGAAGATCTGCAGTCGTCCTTTTGCAGCAGCGCAGCCTTCTTGCTTTTGATCGCCTTTCCTTGATCTGAATCGCACCAAACTAAGTCCAAAACACCTTTTGGACGTGGAGAGCAAGGGGAGAAGAGACTATGGCATGGAGAAGGAGGGGAGAGGCAGCCTTGGGGCGTATCTAATAGCATTGGAATTAGGGTTGGGCGCAGGGTCTTATTTATAGACCTCTTGTGATCCAACTCCTCTTCCTCTCAACCAATCACAACCCTTTGTGAAATCAGATCTAAATCTGATTGGTTGGAATAGAGACCCCTGGATTCCTCCTTAGAGGGTGCCTAAGACCAGTCAAACTGGATTCTTAGTAGAACTCTGATTGGAATCCAAAAGGGAGGTGGAGTCCTTGTCCAACAAGGACTCCTAGGCGCCTCCTACTTGGGCTCACGCCACCCTTGGCGTGCGCCCTTCTCCTTGCCAGGTTCTGGCAGGGGGACAGGCCCCCACCAGCTCTCCAATAGGTGCATGACATGTGGTCAAAAGTCAAAGGGTCAATGGTCAACGTTTGACCAGTCAAAGGTAGACTTTTGACCAAAGTCAAAGAACAAGAAATGGCAGGTGACCAAAAATGGCAGGTAATGTCTTACAAATAAGACAACCTATTCTGACTTGGACAACCTCCAGTCAGACCATATGAAGGCCTCTGATTGAGCACAAACTCCTTTGGCTCAGTCAGGACAACTTATTTATGATAGTAAAAGAAGAACGTTAGGTTCAATCGAGTGCTAGCACGATTTCCTTGAACCTAATTGAATCTCATTCAGATCAATTGAACTAGATCAGTTCAATTGATGATCACCAGATTCAAACCCTTGTTTGTGTGACCCAGTTAGGTTCAGTTCTGTATGGTAATGGGATATGTCATGATCTCTATCATCGACATCATCGAAACTCCTTTCGATGGATCAGAACTCTTCTGATTCGAACAGCTAGAATGATCGATCATCTAAATCATTCTAATTGCTCCCAAAATCCACCAGTGACACCTAGCAGTATATGGTGGCAACCCATCAGAGCTGAATGCGAACCTCTTGGTGCAGCTACCTGTGTGATTAAGTTCTTCTATCTTGAGCCCCGATCAGATTAGGGTTAAGGTGAACTCGTCAAACCCTAGTCTCTGTCATATGATGTAATCATTCGATTCGAGTCCAATGTGAAAATCTAAATAGAAACTCTTTCTATTATTTCACTCTACCATGGCCATGGGCTTCTGGACTTGATTCTCATGATCATCATAGGGCTACTCCTCTACCACCGAGGTAGATAGATTCCCATCTTGATGCAATCCAGTTCCTACAATGAACATGTCATAGCCAACATACACCTCAGGGTTCCATATGGCTAGGAGACCGAGTAATGGTGTAGTCAAACTATAACACCCTCAAGGTGAACTGCCGATGCATCTCAGGTCAAAGAACCAGACACACTACTGCAGCATCGAGTCAGTCATTGACGAGAAGGTAGACTTCCTAATGACTACTCGAGGTGGTCACGCTCAGTGCCCTCGTTCTCTAACGAGTACCTGTACTCTCGCTCCGGTGTCTCCACACCGTAGACTCAAGACTCATCTACTAAAGAGAAGCGATCGTACACCGACCTTCTGGATCAATCACCATCCTCGTGATGATCCTATGGTCGGGAGCTGTTTATGAGTTAATAATGATTATTCTTGTCTTAAATTTTCAACTCTTGAAAATATGAATTATCATTACCATTAACTCAAAGGATGTATCACAGACACTAAATACACAGGTGTGATAGAAAATAACCCATTTCATTAATTATAGTCAAAATTACAATTTTGCCCCTAGAAGTGTATTACAAGTGTCAGCCAATTCTGGCTTCTAGGGCACATATATCTAACACAATGAAGTTGAAGTTGATTTTGTATTTAATCTTGATGATTCGAAGGGCGATGATTGGTTCATAAATGATGATGAGATAGAAGATGATACATTAATCGATTATTATGATTCGGAGGAGGATCTAGAAATCAAAGAGGATACAGATATTGATAAGTAGATCTATATTCTTTATCGAATCTTCTATTGCAATAATGGTATGCAATACAATTCTATTCATTAGCATTTATGTGTTTTTCACTATTGTTGTTCATTATTATATTTATTTATGTCAAATTAATTATATGCATAGTTTAAGCATTGCAGGTATGGCACCAGGAGGGAGATGGCAATGTTCAAGTTCTCAGCCTACCCTTGAGCCTTCCCCCATTTCTACTATTGCACCATCGGTGTTGCCAGAGGATCCTATAGTGGTAGGCACGAGTGAGGCAGATTTGAGTGAGGTGGGCTCAAGTGGAATTTTAATATTTTTTACACAAGAAAATTTGATTTTAATTTATCTATTAGGTTTATAGATGGCTATTATACTAATAATTTATTTATTATTTTTTTAGGTCATTCTCTTTTTATGGTAAGGCGAGGGCAAGGTCCATCAAAGAACTTTGCTCTTGAGCATTGGAGATGCGAGCATGAGGGACAACATCTCCATATCAAGATTTCTCCAAGCTATACCAAGCTTATTAAGGGATGGAGCAAGCCATGGTAGATTGAGCTGGGTATCATTTGCTATAGCTTTGTCCTGATGATGCTCTTCGATTAGCATCAGATTACATAGCCTCAAAGTGAGATCTTCTATAGCTACTTATAGGTACAATAATATTTATTTAAATATTTAATTAGTACTAACAATATTTATTATTCATAGGCTATATTTAACATTATTGATTTTGAGCATGATCGCATGCGATGAGCTATAGATGATCATTTATGCTTGCATTTCAAGAAGTATCGGCATTGCATTCATCACCATTGGTATGCTGTGGTGCACGACCAAGAAGTGGAGGCAGCGCGACAGCGGCCATATGACAGCATCATTATGGAGGACTGGGCTATCATATACCGCACCTACGAGAATCTGGCATATTAGGTAACTTCTTTTTATTTAAAATTTAATAATTAAATCATTTATTTTTGTTAATCTAAAGATTGATTTTGATGATGATAAAGAGTTTTGAGTATAATTTATTATATTACTAATATTTTTTTTGAGGATGTGTAGTTTAAATTCTAAGTGCTCACAATAATTTAATTGATTTTTATCAATTAAATAGAGAACCACCAATCAAGAGGCCATTGAAGAAAAACTAGACTTGACACATCTTAAAAAGAATGGTTAATGAGAGCTAAATCAAGTTTAGAAAGCAAGTCTAACCTACAAATAAATTTAGAGAAGAAAAGCTGCTAAAAATCTCATGGCATGCTTGGCACGCAACTTAGTCGACTAAGCTAGGAGTTAGTCGACTCAGTCTTAGTGGAAAAAAAAGATAGAAAACATAGAATGATTAAAATTCAGGACCCAAGAGACTTAGTTAACTAAGTCAAAAAGTTAGTCGACTCAGTCTCAGAGAACAACAACAGAGTAGAAAGATAGATTTTCAAGCTTTGTTTACTTAGCAAATTAAGTTAGATTAAGCAGATTAAGACTTAGTCAACTCAGAAAAACTTAGTCGACTAAGTTCACTATAACTGCTAGTTTTTTCAGAACTATACTTTTTCAGCCCTAACTTTTTTTCAATGGCTATTTTCTTATTTCTAATGGCTAGATCACTTCTGAAGACCTCCAAAATAAATTAAAATGGTGGAATATCTTGAGGATATATAAAAAAAATATTTTGAGCATTAATGAGATGTTTTTTAAGAGTTTCATTGAGTATTCATTGAAGAAAGGCAAAGAAGTGAGTTGAAAGGAGAAGAGAAGGAGTTGATTTCAAAGTTAACCTTTGTCCTTCTACTATAAATTATCCTCAAGCAAGTAAGAGCAAGAGTGAATTAAAGTAAGAAAGCAATCAAGTCAAGAATCAAGGAGCCTCATCATCACTCAAGCATTCAAGAAGAAGTCAAGCATTCAACTATCATCATTCGCACTTCTTTTGATTCTTCAAAGTAATTTTATTTTTCTAAACTTAATCTTTGTATTTTTATATTTTATTTCAAGTTTCTTGAAATGAGAAATTTGGGTTAGTCCAAGCCTAAAGTTGGATGTTTTAGTGGTTTGATTAGTGAGCCAAAGTTAAAATCAATCAGAATTGATTATTAGCTCGAAGAAAAATAATCTTGTATGGTTTTGGTTGGTGATCCAAAAAAAATCAATTGAATTGATTGTAAGCCCAAAAAATAGTCATTGTAAAGATTGTAGTTGGTGAGCCTAGATCAAAATCAATCGGATTGGCTTGTGAATCCAAGAAAAATAATCGAACTATAATCAATTGAGTGATTATAGTTGAATTTCTAAGTGGGTTACTTGGAATGTGGATGTAGGTGCCGAATTTGATGTCGAACCACTATAAAAGCTTGGTATTTATGTTTGTGTAATTTCATTTCTATTGTTCTTCATCTATATTTGTGTTTTACTTTATTTCACCAAGCATATAGCAATAAAATTCAGCATATTCATAGTCTAAATTTTTAAATACCCAATTCACCCCCTTTCTTGGATAGCTATCTTTGTGCAACAATTGGTATCAGAGTAGGTGCTCTGTTATTACTTGTTGACCTAATGGACAAGAGCTAAAGATATTGGCAATCCAAAATGGAATCTCATTTTAATGAAGCCCATTCCATTGATCGACCCCCAATGCTTAATGGATCAAATTATTGTTATTGGAAAGCACGTATGTGCATCTTCATACAAACACATGATTATAACTTATGGAAGATTATAATTGATGGCTCACATACCTAAAATGCATTACTTGAGCATGATAAAAAAATAAACCAACTAAATACTAAAGCTATGAATATTCTTTATTGTTCATTGGATATAAATGAATTTAACTTGATTTCTTCTTGCATTTTTGCAAAAGAAGTATGGAAAAAATTGGAAATGACCTTTGAGAGAGCAAATGAAAGAGAAGAATTAAACTCCTAAGAAGAGAAGGAAGCTCACCCTAATTTTTATCTCATAGCATATGAGAATGAAAAGAAGAAGAAGAACAAGAAACAAAGAAAGAAGAAAGCTTCAATTAATGGGAAGCAAAGCAAAGAAAAGGAAGATGAAAGAGAAAAGAAAAAAGTAGATAAATCATGTGTGATGGATAAAGAAGAAGAATGTATTACAAATCCTTATCTCATGGCCAATGATGATGAGGTAAATATTAACAACTCTTTCAATTTTACCTTTGATGAATTATATGAAGCTTTTAATGATTTAATGATTGAATTCTAAAAGATAAACCTAAAGAATAAAGAGCTCAAAAAGTCTAATCTTGTTTTGGATGATGACAAGAGTAAATTATTGAATGATAAAGAAGATATCTTAAGAGAAAAGAATGCTTTAGCTAAAGAAAAGGAAGAACTTCTCAAATTTGAAAAATCTTTAGTTGAAGAAAAGAATAAACTCTTAATTAAAAAAGAGGATTTTATGAAAGAAAATAATTTATTTTCTAAAAAAAAGAAAGTCATTTAAATTTTAGTTTTGAAAAGCTAAGAAAAGAGATTGAGATATTGAAGTCAATTGCTGAAAACTTCACATTTAGTTTTGAAAAGCTTCAATCAATGATGAAAATTCAAAAATCTATTTTTCACAAAGCTGAAACTGATTTTAATCCCTTAAGAAAATAAAAATTTGTCAAGAATATGTTTAAAAAAGCTTCAACTGAAAATCATTTTATTAAATGCCTTAAATGTAACAAAGTAGGCCATAAAATTTCAGAATGTAATCTTAAAAAAATTGGCCATACTTTAGTTAAGCAAATTTAGTTTCCAAAAGGAACCTTGAGCACTAACTTCAATGGACCGAAGAAAGCTTGGGTACTAAGAATTGTAAACTAATTTATATAGGTACATCGAGGATCTAATGGAATGAAAAGAGAAAAATTCTTTTGATGGATGCCTTAAAAATGAAAATGAATGGATGATGTTGTTTGATAAAAGCTAAAATTTTCTCTACATCATACTATCAATATTTTTAGAATTTATTTAGAATAACTGATTGATTTTGATGATTTATTAGTGCTTACATTGAATATGTTTCTTGATCTGAATTTGAATATAAAACCTACATTGTATTTTTGCAAAAGGAAGAGAAAATACTTAAGAAAATAATTTGATCTTAAAAGATCATTTAATTAAAAATATCTTTATTTGCAAAGGTAAGGGGGAGAATTCATTTAAGATGAATTAATTACTAAATTAGTAATAGTTAAAGATTAATTTAGTATCAATTAAAGGTGCTTAACTTTAAAAAAAAAAGAGGGGAAGAAATATTTTTTATTCACCTACTATTTAAAAAATATATATTTTATGATGAATTTTTTGATATTTACTCTTAAAAATAGGGAGAGAGATATTTGTTGAATATTATCTACCTCTGATTTAAAATTAAGAAAATTGAATGATGATCTTAAATTCTCAATAATTACTTTATAGTAATTTTAATTTAAACTTTCATGTAATCATCAAATTTGACTTAAATGATTTGATTGCTCAATCTTATTTCTGGATAATTAGTTAGAGTCTAAATCCATTTCTAAAACTCATATAAAAATCTAAATGTAATACAAAACTTTAGATGTGCATTTAGAAATCATTGTAAAATTACTTTTTCTTTGATACTATTGTTGACTTGCTCGATACATTTTCGATACATATCTTTTTCAAATTTAATTGACTAAATTTTTTTTAAAAAAAAGATTGAATATTAAAGTACATATTATGCTTGATTTCATATTCAAATCTTTTGAAAAGCTCTATTCCTTTTAAAGCTTAAAAGTATATACTTGAATATCTAATTAAAAAGTTCATATTCATTCAAAAAAAAGAAAGAAGAAGAGCCTTTGATATTTTAATTCAAGCTAATTTCTGAAATTGAAAATACTTTAAACATGTTTTAAATCAAAAGACAAGTTTTTCAAAGAAAACTTTGATGATAAATTTTTATATCTTATTGATTTTGATGATTACTCTTTTATCCTTTCCATGAGCTTTTTGATGTTGTCAAAAAGAGGGAGAGTTATTGTTGAGCATATGCTTGAGCTTAACTAGAATGAAGTATGTTTTTATTATTTAGTAGTTTCATATCTTTTAAATATGTAATTCTTTAGAAACTCACTATATATTATTTTGCATATACTCAAAAGTTTTGTCATCATCAAAAAGGGAGAGATTGTTGACCTAAAGATTGATTTTGATGATGACAAAGAGTTTTGAGTATAATTTGTTACATTACTAATATTATTTTTGAGAATGTGTAGTTTAAATTTCAAGTGCTCACAATGATTTAAATGATTTTCATCAATTAAATAGAGAACCACCAATCAAGAGGTCATTGAAGAAAAACTAGACTTGACACACCTTAAAAGGGATGGTTAACGAGAGTTAAATCAAGTTTAGAAAGCAAGTCTAGATTATAAATAAATTTGAAGAAGAAAAGCTATTAAAAATCTCATCGCACGTCTGGAACGCAACTTAGTCGACTAAGCCAGGAGTTAGTTGACTCAGTCTTAGAGGATAAATAGATAGAAAGCACAGAAAGATCAAAATTTAGGACTCAGGGGATTTAGTTGACTAAGTCAGAAAGTTAGTTGACTCATTCTCAAAGAACAGTAGCAGGATAGAAAGATAGATTTTCAAACTTTGTCCATTTAGCAGACTAAGTCAGATTGAGAAGACTAAGACTTAGTCGACTTAGAGAAACTTAGTCGACTAAGTTCATTATAATGGCTAGTTTTTTTAGAACTATACTTTTTCAATCCCAACTATTTTTCAATGGCTATTTTCTTATTTTTAATGGCTAGATCGCTTCTGAAGACCTCCAAAATAAATTAAAATGATAAAAATTCTTAAGGATATATAAGAAAATATTTTGAGCATTAATGAGAAGTTTTTTGAGAGTTTCATTGAATATTCATTGAAGAAAGCTAAAGAAGTGAGCTAAAAAGAGAAGAGAAGGAGTTAATTTTAAAGTTAATATTTATCCTTCCACTACAAATCATCCTCAACCATGTGAGAGCAAGAGTAAATTGAAGGAAGCAATCAAGTCAAAAATCAAACAGCCTCATCATCACTCAAGCATTCAAGAAGAAGTCAAGCATTCAACTATCATCATTCGGACTTCTTTCAATTTTTCAAAGAGTTTTTATTTTTCTAAACTTAATCTTTGTATTTTTATATTTTATTTTAAGTTTCTTGGGGTGAGAAACTTGGGTTGGTCCAAGCCTAAAGTTGGATGTTTTAATGGTTTGATTGGTGACCATAGTTAAAACCAATTGAGATTCATTATTAGTCTGAAGAAAAACAATCTTATATGGTTTTGGTTGGTGATCCGAGGAAAACCAACCGGATTGATTGTAAGCTCAAAAAATAATCATTGTAAAGATTATAATTGGTGAGCCTAGGTCAAAACCAACCAGATTGGATTGTGAATCCAAGAAAAATAATCAAACTGTAATCAATTAAGTGATTATAGTTAAATTTTCAAGTGGGTTACTTGGGAAGTGGATGTAGGTACCGAGTTTGGTACCGAACCATTATAAAAGCTTGGTGTTTGTATTTGTGTAGTTTCATTTTTATTGCTCTTCATCTATACTTTTGTTTTACTTTATTTCACCAAGCACATAGCATTAAAATTCAGCATATTCATAGTCTAAATTTTTAAATACCCAATTCATTCTCCCTCTTGGATAGCCATCCATGGGTAATAATTTTTAAATTTAGTTACTTACTAACTAATTTGACTGTTAACTATGCAGGATCGATGTGCCAAAAATGCCGCAAATTGGGCAAGATAGATAGTTTTGCATTGTGGGGGTTTGAGGCCATTCGCTCGCCATATGGAGCAGATGGTAAGTAATTTCTATTTATCATATTTTAACTCTTTAACTATCTAAAAAAAAAATTATTAATTATTTTTAAATTGCAAAGAGATGCAGAGAGTGGCGAGCTTCCTAGTAAGATCGAGATCTACAAGTGAATCCATCAGCAATGATCAAGAGACTAGACAACCGAGAGCCAGGAGTTTTTTGTAAATTTTTTTAACTATTTTTTAATTGATATTTTAATTTTTAATATAAACTTTGAATCATTATAAATTTAATTTTGAAGATCGTATGATAGACAATAGATCACAACCTATCCTAGAGGACTCGACCGCATCCATAGATGACGAGATCTATGATCAGATGCTTGGTATGAGATCCTATTATATTAGGAGGCAAGAGCTGGGATCAGAACTACATTTTTACATTCGTCTAGGGCTGACATCCATGCTGCCTGTGATGTTTGGCTAGTAAAAATACAGAGATAGCCTATTGTAGATCGTCAGTGGGCTGCTGAGTTGATTGCACGTGTCAATGAGTACCAGCTATTCCAAATGCAAATGATGGAGTGGATGGCACAGATGGAGCAGATGATGCAGCTGATGAGGCAATAGCTAGTTAGTCCAAGCTCCTTCGAGCACTCTCCTCTTTCGGCCCTTTCGCCTTCTTTGAATGCTACCGATGTTTGATGGCTGATGGCCTATTTTTGTATATTTTTATTTTTATTTTGGATCTTTTATATTTATAAAAAAGTATTTTCTATAATTATATTTTTATATAATGAAATGATGAAATTTATTTATGGATGAAATGATGAAATTTATTTATCAATTTATTTTATAAATTTTTAATTTTAATTTTATAAATTATAAACATAAATATTAAAAATATAAATTATAAAATATATTTATTTATAATTTTTTAAAAAATAATTTATAATGGACTTATTTGTGATAATTTTTTTTGTTACAAATAATGTTTATTTATGATAAAAAAATCCATCATAAATAAAAAATTATTTATGATAAAAATAATCCATCCTAAATAAAAAATTATTTATGATGAAAAAATTGTCATAAATAATTATAATTTATGATGAATTATTTTTCATCATAAAATTTTTTTATTTATGATGTAAAATTATGGTTTTTCATCGTAAATAATTTCATCATAGATAATTTAATGAATAAAAAATTTGACAAAAAATTTTCATCATAAAAAAGTTTTATTAGTGATAAAAATGATGTTTTCATCGCTAATTATTATCTACAACTCCATTTTTTACGATGAAGAATTAGCGATGCAATTTTTATTGTTAATAATTATTAGTGACAAAAATTGATTATTTGCGATGAATTTTTTGTATCACAAAAAATAGGTTTTGTTGTAGTACGATAGTTCCATAGCTAGTAGGCAAGCTATTCCTCCTGTGCTACCGTAAGCACCTCTATACTATCTATCACCACTAAGCCTTCTATCCTATGTAGATTATTGCTCAGTCTTCTTTCTCTTATCACCACTAAGGCCCCTTTGGTTATCTTCAGGCAGCCACTATCCGATAGGCTACCAAAAGCATACCCCTACTTCTCCAAATAACCCTGAGAGATCAGGTTCTTCTTTAGCTCTGACAAATAATTGATATTGGTGAGTGTTCGTATGACTCCATCATACATCCTCATTCTAATGGTACCAATATTAGTATGCTTACATGGGTTTGAACAAATCAGATCTAGAGTTTTAGGGCTAGATCTTAAAACTTTTTAGATCTAGGCAGTGAAAGATAAAAATTAATCAAAATTAATTTATAAAAATCCAAGAACCCCTAGACCTAAGATCCTATTACGTAATTATAGCATGAGATTAAATCAAAAATTAAAAATCATTAGAAGTAAAAGAGATATTGATCACATCAACATGGATCTACACTAGATCTATTGCAGGTATGTAACATAGGATCAGATCCATATTATCTATATAAGTTAGATGTTCTAACTTACTGATCTAGGCTAAAAGATGAAGCTCCGATTCGTACATGTGTCTGGCCTAAGAAATATGCACACGAGCCCACGAACCTCGATCAGAAGTCCGATATAGAAAATCACCATAGTATGCTAGTACATGATAGGAAACATGCAGGATTTCATGCATAGATTTCAAAACTTTTTCGAAATAAAGAGTAGCGAAAGACATAGATTTAACTATTTAATCTATAAATGCATGTAATCAAATTATAAAATGCTACATCAAGAATCTATAATATATTATGATCCAAATATAAATCTAAAATTAAATTAATCATAAGTGGTATTGATCATATCAATACCTAGATGTGGAATAATTCTAGATCTAATCCTAGATCACATCTAAGTCATCAAGAGATCAGCTCTCGTACCTTTGCATAAGTTAAAAACTCCATGGTTGAATCTATTATTGCCTTTGGATCTGTACAAGCATTCAATCTCTATAGGTGATCCACACAAACCTACAACACAAATCGGAGGTTCGTCGAACGAAGATCCGCTCAAAGTGCTAGCTTCTCGTGGATCCCTTCTGATGGTTAATCAAATACATGTTCTTCAGATCTCTTGGATAATCCAAGAGATGAAGAACATGAGGAGGAATGAGGGAGGAATCCAACCCTTGGATCTTTCATAAATCAGAAATAAATACATATGAAAAACCCTAGGAGAAGATAAATCTTCTCCTTCAAGACGTCAACGGTTGATGTCCTAAAAACATCTATTATACTAGGTTCAGAGGAGACATTTTCCTCTGTATTTTTTTCTAATTTTCAGATATCACACCCTCATATTTTTCTTATAAAAAATCTCATAAATAAAATTGAGAAGAAGGGCTCTTAAGGAAACCATAAGAGAAGACCTTCTTCTCTTCTTCTTCTCGCATCAAGACATGATTAGATCATGTCCAAAAATGATCACCATGCCCCAACACCTTGGAGCACAAATTCTATGCCCTCTTCCTCTCTCTCTCTCTCTCTCAAATTTTATCATATAAAAATCACATAAAATAATGAAGAAGAAGATACTCAAAAGAAAACAAAGAGAAGATAATCTTCTCTTATCTTTGTGCCTTCATGACATCAACGATTGATGTCCAAATGAAGATATTTTCTCTAAGAACCTTGGCATCATCTTTCCTCAAGCCCTTCCTCTCTCTCTCTTAGATTTTTAATATATAAAAATCATAAATAAAATAGGAACAGAGAAACATAAAAGAGAAATATAAGAGAAGATAATCTTCTCTTACCTTGTCTCTTCAAGACATTAACTTTGATGTCTTAATTGAGGGCTCTTCTCCAAGAATATTGGCACCACAAATCCTCCATGCCTTCTCCTCCTTCTCCTCTAATTTTTTATAATTTTTCTATGATTTTTGACCTCCTAAAACCATCTCATAAGAGGCATCCACCTTTTATTGCAAGACTAGGTCAAAACCTAGTCAAAGGAGGACTTCTATGGGGCGTCCAACCCTTGGATGCCCCTCCCACTTATTTTTTTGTTTAAACACTGATTCTCACATGCAAAATGAAGAGAAAAAGGGCTGAATAAGATAGAGAGGCATGGGTAGAGTTGGTGCACAAGGGAGGGAGAAGTTTGGGTCAAAGAAGACTTCCAAGTAGGAAACAATTTCCAACTTCCTTCTAATTTTGACCAAATCAAATTTAAATCCAAATCCTAAGATAATGGGGTGTGGGAAATAATTTCTTAGGCATGGAAATTATAAAAAAAATCTAGAATTAAAATATGGCGTGGGCTTTCTTAGGCGCAAGTGAAAGAGAGAGAGTCCCAGTCCAACTGGGACTCCTCTTGCTGGTTCAAAATTATTTTAAATCTAATTTAAATTTTATTTAAATTAGATTAAATACAATCTAATTAAGGATGATCCTAGTTCAACTAGAAGCCTAATTAAATTAGATTAAATAAAGATTTAAATCTGATTAAATCCTAAGTCAATCGGTGCACCCAAGTCCTAGTCAAACAAGGAATTATTCTTCCCTTGCAATTAGCTTATCCAATAAATCAATTAGACTTAATCTAATTAAATCCAAACCTAACTAATTGAATCTAATTCAATTAGACTTGATCTCAGCCTAATTGCTCAATCAAATTGAGCCAATTAGCAATCCAATTGCTAATCGATCCTCCTACAACACTTGCATTAGGTCAAACATCAATTGCATTGAATGTTTGACCTCGAAATGATTCTCAATCATCGATTAACCATCCGATCAAGTTACAAGCTCTAATGTATGTGACCCCATAGGTTCCAACCTAAGTTGATAGCATTGGAACCAATTTTTGTATCAATCGAAGTTACCATCTAGCAATGGTTTTCGACGTTCGGATAGGTTGAATGTATGCAAAGCAACATTCTTAAAATCCTGGCCTATGATTATCATATAATTCATCCCTATGACTAATAGTGCTCAAGACAACTTTGAGTATGCTGTTAACACTCATACAAGTCATCTCTATTGTATCTCAAAATTTTGCAAATCCAATGACACCTCACGAGGATTATCCAAGCCTAGGTTTTGCTAAATTAAAATACAGCGAGATATTCTCTTTCTGAAGTTAATCAGGAGTGGTCAATCCCATCTTGACTCACACACTGACTCTATAAGTACTTGACTATACCCATAAACCTTCTATCATCTATATTAGAAATACAGGCAGTCCAACATCAAAGTATAGTGAGTTGCTCGTAAGACACCGTGGTGATCTCGGGTCGAAGGGACACTTTTATCCATTGGCCTTAGCTAGCTATTTTTGACAGTAAAGTACTACATTGGTCACGTTCAGTGCAGATGTACTCCTACATCTCACCTAGATGCCATACCAGTGTTTCCACACCACTTGGTTATGAAGACAACCAACGCATATGGCATACAACGACCTAGACTTGATAAGTTATCATCCTTGTTAATAACTTATCATTTGGTCATGAACAATTTAAGAACCATTCGATAAATCCACCTTTATTGATTGATTGTTGTTATAAGAACTTCATCATAATTTAGGAGTTCATTTAAGAAAGATAGAACTTTTATGATGAAACAGCCAAATTACTATTATTATTGAATAATTCATATACTAATTCCAATCATCTACTACTTAGATGATTAGCTTTAGGATATATTTTTCAAAAACTCCCACTTGGACTAAAGCTCATCAGAATGATATCAAATATCTTATCTTCCACTCGAGTTTCTAGAACTCCTTAGTTCCGAGGCCTTAGCAAATGGATCAGTCAAGTTCTTTTTTTAAATGGATCTTCTAAAGATCGACGTTACCCAGATCAAATATCTAAGATGAAATCATTGTAGAATATTCTAGTCCTTCGATTCTTTAGCCTGAGCTATGGCTCCAGTGCTATGATAAGACTGAACCATGGGTGAAGGGTGCCACTCCCAATCTGCTAATGAACCTCAGTAACTACACAGCTTACATGGTAGCATCATATGCCACGATGTACTCTACATGACTAACTGAATAGGCTAAAGTATCCTACTTGGAACCTTTCTAGTAGATTGCTCCTACAATTAGGGTATGAGTCGACATTCTTTTGTTGTCATCTTATTCTGATTGAAATCAAAACATCCATATATTTTAAGTCAGTACTTTCATATTTGAGTCACTAGACCTTAGTATTTTTCAAATACTTAGAGATTGTCTATACAATCCTCTAGTGTCTCTTACTTGGATCAGACTGGTATCTACTCACTACCTCTAGTGAGTATACCATGTCTAATCTCATACATGGATAAATAAGATAATAGCTAAGCCTTTATTCCCTACAATGTTGGAATGCCATTTCGGATTAAGAGAATTTCATCCTCAAACATCACAAGTAATAACACTACAAAACATTTTGCCTAATAATAAGTGTAGGGTTTGTCTTTGTTCATAACTAAGATATACATTTAGAACGTATGTTCGAACTCTGAGATGATACTCAGATGGGCTTTATAGGTTCTTTCCTTCCCATCTGCGCTATTTTGATTCTATTAAAAATCCATTCACACCAAATAGATTTTATCCCTTCAGATGATCAACTAGTGTCCATACATTATTGATTTTCATAGATTTCAATTTGGATCATATAGCTCCAAACCACTTCTTAAAATCAGGCCACTGCACTATATCCTTATAGGTGATTGGATCCTTGTTGTTCTCATCGAGCTCAGCATGATCGCCATCTTGAACCTAGACACTGAAGTATCTGTCCAGCTAATGCGGTACTCTACTAGATCTCCTTAAAGGTGACACTTTAATGAGCTCCGGATTTGATCTGATCAAATTCAGTTCTGTAGGTTTATCATATAACATTAGTTCTTTTCTACCAGTCAAACTTTTATAAGTTCAACTTGATAGGCATCATTTCCTTCTCTAAGAAACTCCTTTCCAAAAGAAATACCCTACTGCTGATGAACATTTTATGTTCTTTAGCATAGCAGAATTAATAACCCTTAAACACTTATTGAACCAAGATTCAAGTTTATTGATGTGCAAATATACGACATAGGCTGATCAACTCCAAATCCAAAAGTGAGAGAGTCTAGGTCTACGCTCAATCCATATCCCATATGGAGTCAATGCAATAGATTAACTCGGTATAAATTTTTAGAGTAAAAAAAATAGTGACAAGAGCACAACCTTGCAACAGGCAGACAAGTATACCCTATTGTGGATTGAACCATGTCTAACAAAGTTCAATTTCTCCTTTTAGATATACTGTGTTCCAAAAAGAAATCCACTAGGAGAGAATATTCTCTCCTAGATATGTCACAAACTCATTGGATAAGTATTTGCCTCCTTGATTTGATCGAAGAGTTTTAATACCTTGTCCATTTTTTTTTTCATTATTGAATCATTTAAATATTTCAAATGATTCATCCCAGACGTACCCATGCCCTGATAGGTCATCTGTAATGAAATATTAATGTCTTCCTTTGGCACTTAAGTTCAAGGTCCACATACATCACTATGTATGAGACTTAAAACATTATCGGCTCCTTCACCTTTTTCAGCAAAAGGTGACTTTGTCATCTTTCCAAGAAGACAAGATTCACAGACTATCAATGATTCACAATCATTGATATCGAGGTTTTCCTCTCAAGCTAACCCATTTGTCATGTTCTTGTCAATATGACTAAGCCTCTAATGCCAAACATAGACATCCAAGACATAATCTAACTAGGGTGTGTACATTCCACTTACCTTAAGTCCTTGCAATGAATTGCATAAGACCACTGGTATCTAATACCCAGGTAGTAGAATTACATACAGAGAAGTTTTAAGGTGTTATCATATAATGTCTTTAATGAGCAACTTTTGCTCCTTTCTCTTGTTCAGCCTATTATGGTCAAGGAAAACAAGACAAATCTTCTTCCTATGACCCTATTTTAGACATTAGAAGTACTATGCCTGATTTGGATTAACCTTGGACTAATTATTTTGATTGGGCTCAGAAATCCCAATACAAATCCATTCGTACTGCTGAACCAATATTCAACTTTCGATACTGATTATCAAAGTTGGGTCCATAAGTCTTTACCGTCTAACAGTGATAGAAGCAATTAGGATTTAGCCTTAATAGAGAACAATGACCTATTGTATATGAATCATTTTAAGCCTAAAGACTTGGACTTTAGTCTAAAGGTTCTTCCACTATTCTATTCAAACTGGTAGCCTCTACCTCCAATTCGAGGATTTACTTTAATTTCCTAGTAGATACTAGAATCCACATAGACTGTACATGAGCCCAACTTTGGTTGGCCCACTCATGTACATCTAAAGGTAGATTCATAACCAATTATTTCTTCAAATAATTTTTAGTAATTTTAATTTTTCCCCAGCTCCTGATCAGTTGGCTTTGGCCTTCTCAGAAAAGGATCCAATTAGGTTCAACCATTAACATGACCATACTTGACGCATCCAACCAATGAATGATTAGGCTCAACTTTGGTTGGCCAATCCAACCACCATTAGAGAGACACAATTAAGTCATCATATGATGGATGATAATTTCATTACTTAACAAGCACCAGGCCTTTAGGCCTCCAATGATTATTGAGTTAATGGATCCATTATCAAACACCTTAATGGGAGGCTATGACTCCATTATCCCCATAACTTTATCATTTTAAGGATCTAATAATTTTAAAAAATTTAAATTATTAGTGATTTAAGGATAGAAAGGACATGGACCAATTTACTCCCTCTGACTTCACCAAGTCAAGTCCTCCCACTGACTTCGCAAGTCACTGATGAGGACTAGGATCAATTATGATCTATGGACACCTAAATCAGTCTCACTGAATAAAATCAGTCTCACTTATTTTTTATGTGACATGGGTTAGTACGAATCAATGAGCAACCTAATCAAAAACTTGATTAAATATATTGGCCAGATAAGTGAGATCGGTGGAAGGATCTACCAAGGCTTGCCTTAGATACCATCAAAAATGGCTAGGTAAGTAGGCTGCCAATTAAAAACCACTGGTCTGGAATGCCAGACGTACCTTAGACACTAATTGATTTATCAATTTTGATTTGGTCTACCTAAAGACTAGGGCTCCACCATTGAGCCACGATCAGCATCCATTTATTAGATGTATGGACCTTGATCAACTACAACTATTGAAGTGATTTATAGAAATGACCTAATCCTAATTAACTATTAATTAGGTTTGATCAATTTTTTAACTAAGTCCATATTTAATCTAACCTTAGGACTAGCCCAGTTAAGGATCTGATCAAAGCTAACCTATTTTTCTTTAACCCATGTTTTATGAAATTATCTTAGGATCTTCAAATCACAAACCTAGATCCTAAACAATCACTTAATTCTCAATTAAGTTCAAGTCTTAGGGGTTTAGATTTATGAAGTCTCAGAACTAGTTTTTGATTTTATTATTTAAAATATTTTCAAATTATATTGAATTATATTCAATATATAGTTTTAGATCTGATTTATTTCATTATTTAGATCATATCCTAGGGTTTCAAATCTAGGATTTTGCAGAAAGTAAGTTCACTATTTAATTTCTACAAAATAAATATGTCATACATATACATTCTAGATTCAAAACAAAAATTATATATCAACATATGCAATAAAAGGATTAGATCTAAACATAAAACACATCATGTGGATCAGATCATAAATTATTTAAAATTAGATTTAAAATTTAAAAATAAATCATAAATTATTTTAGATCTCATCTAATATATTTATGATTTAAGTTTCTCAGATTAGCACATACTAGGACAACCTTTCCACTGTAAGGGATAAACCTTACAACAAGACAACCTTATAGCAGTATGTGTAATCCTGATATTATTTAGATCTAATCTAAATAATCTAAAATAGATCTAATATCTATTAAAATTAGATTTAAATTAAAAAATTAAATCATAAATTTTCTTAGATCTAATCTAAATAATTAATGATTTTGATTTAGATCAGCACATACTAGGACAATCTTTTCATTGTAAGGGGTTAACCTTACAACAGGATAATCTTATGGTAGTATGTGCGATCTTTAATTAACTTTAATTTTTAGATTTAATCTAAAGCATACATAAATATGCTATAATAGAACCTAGATGCTCCAATACCTCTGATAGAAAACATGCAGGATTTCATGCATAGATTTCAAAAATAAAAGCTACATATCCAACATATGCAACATAAAGAAGAGCAGCGGAAGACATAGATTAAACTATTTAATCTACAAATGCATGTAATCAAATTATAAAACCCTACATCAAGGATCTATAACATGTTATGATGTAAATATAAATCTAAAATTAAATTAATCATAAGTGGTATTGATCATATCAATACCTAGATTGAAAATAATTCTAGATCTAATCCTAGATCACATCTAGGTCACCAAAAGATCAGCTCTCTTACCTTTGCATGGGTCAAGAACTCCATGGTTGAATCCATTATTGCCTTTGGAGCCGCACAAGCATCCGCCCTCTACAAGTGATCCACACGAACCTGCAACACAGATCCAAGGTTCGTCAAATGAAGATTAGCTCGAAGTGCTAGCTTCTCATGGATCCCTCCTGATGGTTAATCAAATACATATTGTTCGGATCTCTTGGATAATCCAAGAGATGAAGAACATGAGGAGGAATGAGGAAGGAATCCAACCCTTGGATCTCACATAAATCAGAAATAAATACATATGAAAAACCCTAGGAGAAGACAAATCTTCTCCTTCGGGATGTCAACAGTTGATGTCCTAAAAATATCTATTATGTTAGTTTAGAGGAGACCTTTTTCTCTGGATTTTTTTTCTAATTTTTAGATATCACACCCTTATATTTTTCTCATAAAAAATCTCATAAATAAAATTGAGAAGAAGGGCTCTTAAGGAAACCCTAAGAGGAGACCTTCTTCTCTTCTTCTTCTCGCATCAAAACATGATCAAATCATGTCCAAAAATGATCACCATGCCCCAACACCTTGGAGCATAGATTCCATGCCCTCTTCCTCTCTCTCTCTCTTAGATATTTATCATATAAAAATCACATAAAATAATGAAGAAGAAGATACTCAGAAGAAAACAAGGAGAAGATAATCTTCCCTTACCTTTATGCCTTCATGACATCAATGATTGATGTCCAAATGAAGATCTTTTCTCTAAGGATCTTGGCATCATCTTTCCTCAAGCCCTTCCTCTCTCTATCTTAGATTTTTATCATATAAAACTTATAAATAAAATAGAAAGAGAGAAACATAAAGGAAAAATATAAGAGAAGATAATCTTCTCTTACATTGTCTCTTCAAGACATCAACTTTTGATGTCTTAATTGAGGGCTCTTCTCCAAGAATTTTGGCACCACAAATTCTCCACACCTTTTCCTCCTTCTCCTCTAATTTTTTATGATTTTTCTAAGATTTTCATATCCTAAAACCATCTCATAAGAGGTGTCCACCTTTTATTGCAAGACTAGGTCAAAACCTAGTCAAAGGAGGACTTCTACGGGGCGTCCAACTCTTGGACGCCCCTTCCACTTATTTTTTCATGTAACCACTAATTCTCACATGCAAAACCAAGGGAAAAAGGGTTGAATAACATAGAGGAGCATGGGTAGAGTTGGCGCACAAGGGAGGGAGGAGTTTGGGTCAAAGAAGACTCTTCCAAGTAGGAAACAATTTCCAACTTTCTTCTAATTTTGATCAAATCAAATTTAAATCCAATTATTGAGATAATGGGGTGTGCGAAATCATTTCTTAAGCATGAAAATCATAGAAAAAAATCTAGAATTAAAATATGGTGTGGGCTTTCTTAGGCGCATGTGAATGAGAGAGAGTCCCAGTCCAACTAGGACTCCTCTTGTTTGACTAGGTCAAAATTATTTTAAACCTAATTTAAATTCTATTTAAACTAGATTAAACAAAACCTAATTAAGGATGATATAAGTCCAACTAGAAGCTCAATTAAATCAGATTAAGTTAAGATTTAAATCTGATTAAATCCTAAGTCAATCAGGTACACCCAAGTCCTAGTCAAACAAGAAATTGTTCTTCCCTTGCAATTGGCTTATCCAATAAATCAATTAGACTTAATCGAATTAAATATAAATTAATTCTAATTAAACTTAATTCAACTAAATTTGATCTCAGCCTAATTGCTCAATCAAATTAAGCCAATTAGCAATCCAATTGCTAATCGATCTTCCTGCAACACTTGCATTAGGTTAAACATCAATCGCATTGAATGTTTGACCTCGAAATGATTCTCAATCATCGATTAACCATCCAATCAAGTTATAAGCTCTAATGTGTGTAACCTCATAGGTCCGAACCTATGTCGGTAGTACAGGAATCAATTTTTATATCAATCAAAATTATCATCTAGCAATGGTTCCTGATGTTTGGATCGGTCGAATGTATGCAAAGCAACATTCTTAGAACCTTGGCCCATGGTTACCATATAATTCACCCCTATGACCAATAATGCTTAAGACAACTTCGAGTATGCTATCAACACTCATACAAGTCATCTCTATTGTATCTCAAAATTTTGCAAATCCCATGACACCTCACGAGGATTACCCAAGCCTAGATTTTGCTAAATTGAAACACAGCGAGACATTCTCTTCCTAAAGTTAATCAGGAGTGGTCAATCTCATCTTGACTCATAGACTGACTTTATAAGTACTTGTCTATACCTAGAAACCTTCCATCACCTATATTAAAAATATAGGCAGTCCAGCATCAAAGTACAGTGAGTTGCTCGCAAGTCACCGTGGTGATCTCAGGTTGCAAGGATACTTAGATCCATTGGCCTTAGCTAGCTATTCTTGATAATAGAGTGCTACATTAGTCACGTTCAGTGCAGATGTACTCCTACATCTTACTTGAATTCCATACCAATATCTCCACACCACTTAGTTATGAGGACAACCAACGCATATGTCATACAGCGACCTACACTCGATAAGTTATCATCCTTATTAATAACGTATCATTTGATCGTGAACAATTTAAGAACCATCCGATAAATCTTTCTTTATCGATTGATTATGTTTCTAAGGACTTCATCATAATTTAAAAGTTCATTTAAGAAAGATAGAACTTTTATGATGAAACAACCAAATTACTATTATTATTAGATAATTTATATACTAATTCCAGTCATCTACTACTTAGATGATTAACTTTAGGACACATTTTTTAATAGTACTATCATGATCCTTCTTTGATGGTTGATCCGGTGCTTCCTTCTTCAAGACTTGGATACTCCAAAAAATTAGAAAGAAAGGAAGAGACTTTTGATCTAAAACAACATTGGAAAATCTCTTTGAAAAAGGGGGAGAAAGGAAGAGCAAAAGAACCCTAGAAGAAGATCCTCTTCTTCTTCTCTTTTATCTCACCTAGACACCTAGATTGGTGTCTCTAAAATCCCCATGCCCAAGAGATCTCTCACACTAGTTTTTACATGCCTAAAAGCCTTCTCAATGGTCTAGAATCTCTCCAAAAATCAGACCAAAATAAGTCTCTTATATAGAGATATGGAGGAGTCTTGTCTTGGTCAAATACCTACACAAGGCAAGTCCTAAATAGGCCCACTCCTTTGTTTTAGCCATGGACCACCAGGGTAGGTGCACAAAAACTCCTCCTTTTTCCATCAAAAATTATAGAGAAAATCTGAAAGTGTGGGCGGCATAGGAAAGGAGGAATTTTGTTTGCAACAAACTCTATCAAATAGAGTTTGATTTCAAAACAACTCTCCAAATTTGACTTGGTCCACAAACTAATTTCCATATAGAAAAGAGAGGAGAGGGGTGGGTGTGCGTGAGATTGCTGGGTGTGAGAGTTTTGTCACACAAAACTCTAAGAAGGGAGAGAGGTGGGCGTTGGGGCTTGCATGGCGCCAGGGTGGAATCCTAGTCCTACTAGGATTCCATAGATAACTTGGTCAAAAATAATTTCTCAAACTAAATTAAATCAAAAGTAAATCAATCCAATTAAATTAGGCCCTAATTTAATTAAGAACTTAATTAAATTAGGTTAAATTAGATTTAATTTTAATTTAATTTTCTAATCAAATTAAAAAATTGGGTTGATCCAAGTCCTAGTTGAACTAGGACTAGTTCTTCCTTGCACTTGGCTTATTCAATTAACCAATTAAATTTGATTCAATCAAGCCCAAACCAAATCTAATTAAATTATATTTAATTAGACTTAATCTCAGCCCTCTAGCTTATTCAAATTAAGCCAATTAGCAAATGAATTGCTAATCGATCCTCTTGCAATGCTTGCACTAGGTCAAACATCAATCGTATTGATCGTTTAACCTTAGAATGATTCTCAATCGTTGATCAACCATCTAATCAGATCATGAATTCTAATGTGTGTAACCCCATAGATCCAAACCTAAGTTGGTAGCATAGAAATAAGTTCTTATACCAATCAATATGACCATCTAGCAATGATACCCGATGGCCGGATAGGTCGAATGTGTAGAACAACATCCTTAGAACCCATGTGCATATAGTTTTCATATAATTTATCCCCTTGACCAAAATGCTCATAGGATACCTTAGAGTTCAATTGTCAACTCTGATCAGGCTATCCACATTGTATTTCAAAATATCAAATCCATCTCATGGATTATCCTGGCCAAGGTTTTGCTATATTGAAATATGGTGATACATTCTTCTCTGACTCTTGGAGTGGTCAATCGCATCTTGATTACACACCAACTTTGCAAGTACTTGACTGTGCCTAGAAGCCTTCCATTATTGAATTAAAAATTTAGTTAGTCCAGTACCAAACCATAGATTGCAAGCCACTAAGGTGATCTCAGGTCTAAGGGATACTTATACCTATATCCTATTAGAGACATTCTTGATAGTAGAATGCTCTAGAGTTAGTCACATTCAATGATGACGTAATCCTACATCTCACTTGTATACCACACCAGTGTCTCCATACTTCTTGATTAAGAGGACAATCAATCTATATAACATATAGCGATCTATGCTCGATAGATGCTGTTGTTCTTATCAACAGTCTATCATTTGGTCGTGAACTATTTTAAAGACTAATTGATAAATCCTCTCTTTATCAAACCTAAATAGTCCTAAGGACTTCATCACAATAATGAAATTCATTAGAAGATAAAAATTTTATGATGAAAATACCAAAAGAATTATTTTATTCATTAATAAATTAATTATAATTATAATATAGCTCAATAATCAATAGGCCGATGATTGACTTTGAGATAAATTTTTCAACAACTTCCACTTGTCCTAAAGCTACTTGGTGTAGTATGTAATACCCATCTTTGACTTCTAATTGTTGAACTCCTTAACTGCCAAGGCTTTAGTGAAGGGGTCAGCCAGGTTCTTTCCATTGATCTTTTGAAGGTCGACGTCACATCGATCTATGATCTCCCGAACTAGGTGGAAGTGACATAGTATGTGCTTTGTTCATTGCTGTGCCTTTGGTTCCTTAGCTTGAGCAATGGCACCAGTGCTGTCGTAGTAGAGCAGGATCGGACCATCAAGGAAGGATGCTATTCCGAGCTCAGTGATGAACTTACTCAGCCACACAGCTTTCTTCACGGCATTTGATCCTATGATGTACTCTACTTCGCAAATAGAGTCCACCACAGTATGCTGCTTGAAACTCTTCCAGCAGATGGCTCCACCATTCAGAGTAAAGATATCCTGACATGCTTCTACGATCATCATGGTCAGATTGAAAGCTGGAGTCTATAAATCATACAAGTTTTAGATCTGATTCATCATAAACCAACCATTGGTCCTTAATATTTCTTAAATACTTAAGGATGGCTTTAACCACTTTTTAGTGGTTTTCTCTAGGATCATATTGGTATCTACTCATTACTCCTAATGAGTATGCCATATCTAGTCCTGTACATGTCATGGCGTATATGATAGATCACACTATAGAAGTATATGGGACTCTACTCATATGCTCTCTCTCCTTAGGAGTTATCGAATAATCTTTCTTAGAGAGTGAAATTTCATGGCCTATCGGAAGATAGTCTTTTTTGAAATTCTCCATGCTGAACATCTTCAGCACAGTATCTATGTACGTGGACTGGGATAATCCAAGCCTTTATCCCTAGGATGTAGGATGCTTCACCCAAGTCCTTCATGGAGAACTGAGATGATAACCAAATTTTTATTTCCTATAGTACGGAGATGTCAGTCTCGATTAAGAAAATATCATCCACGTACAAGATAAGAAATACCACTGTTGGACCATTTATCTATTTGTAAATGTAGGGCTCTTCTATGTTCTTAACGAAGCCATATGTTTTGATCACCTTATCAAAATGCATGTTCCAACTCCAAGATGCTTGCTTCAATCCATAAATGGATCTTTGAAGCTTACACACCTTGGACTCATTTGTGGATGTGAACCCCTTAGGTTGTATCATATACACCTCTTTGGTCAGCTCTCCATTCAGAAAAGCTATCTTCACATTCATCTACTAGATCTTATAATTCAGATGGGCAGCTATCACAAGCATTATCTAAATGGATTTAAGCATTACCATAGAGGAGAACGTCTTGTCATAATCAATATCATAATGTTGATGATATTTCTTGGCAAGCAAATAGGCTTTATAGGTCTCCACTTTTTCATTCATGCCTCTCTTTCTTTTGAAGACCCACTTATACCCAATAGGTTTAATCCCTTCCGGTAGGTCAACCAATGTCCACACATCATTGACCTTCATGGACTCCATTTTGGACTTCATGAACTCAAGCCATTTCTTCGAATCAGATCTCTGCATTACACCCATATAGGTGATTGGATCCTCATCATTCTCATTGAGTTTAATGGGATCACCATCCTAGACCAAGAAACCATAGTATCTGTCCAACTGATGCAGTACTCTATTGGATCGCCTTAATGATGCAAGTACATTGGGCTCCAGATGATCTAATCAAATCTGACTTTGGTTCAGCTATAGATGACGGTCTTTCTACCTACTGAACTTCATTAAGTTCAATCTTAGAGGCAACAATTTTTTCACCATAGAACTTCTTTTCTAAAAAGATTGCCTTAAAATTGATGAACACCTTTTGTTCATCAGCATGGTAGAAAAAGTATCCTTTGGTCTCTTTTAGGTATCCTATGAATGTGCACTTGTCAAACCTAGATCTAAGTTTATTAATAACCAACTGTTTGACATAAGCCAAGCACCCCCAGATCCTAAGGTGTGAAATCGCTGGTTTACGCCCTATCTATATCTCATATGGTGTCTTAACTATAGACTTACTTGGAACCTTATTTAACAGATAGCAAGTCAATTTGAGTGCATATCTCTAGAAGAATATCGACAAGCTGGCAAAATCCATCATGGATCAGACCATGTCTAATAGCGTTTGATTCCATCTTTCAGACACACCATTATGTTATGGTATTTCTGGAGGAGTCCACTAGGAGAGAATCCCTTTCGATCCTAAATATGTGAAAAATTCATTGAAAATATATTCTTCTTCTCGATCAAACCAAAGAGTTTTAATACTCTTTCTAGTTTATTTTCTACTTCACTTCAAAATCATTTGAATATTTTAATGAATTTGACTTGTGTTTCATCAGATAGACATATCCATATCTGGATAGATCATCTATGAAGTGATGAGATAGAAATATTCACCTCTGGCACTTGTGTTCATTGGTCCACATACATCCATATGTACTAGACCTAAGAGCTTAGTGTCTCTCTCACCTTTTCCAATAAAAAGTGACTTGGTTATTTTATCAAGAAGACAAGATTCAAAAGTTGAAAGTGATTCACAATAACTGACTTCGAGAATTTCCTCTTGAGTCAACTTATTTATCCTACTTTTGTTTATGTGACCTAGCCTATAGTGCCATAAGTAGATATCTGACATACTATCTAATCTAAGGTGCTTGCCAGTTGAATAGACTATGTTAATAGGTTGTGATAACACATGTACAATATTATTTAAATATCCAAAAAAAATAGTAGAACCATTCATACTAATATTATAAAATTATTTTTTATTAAAATTTCATAATTATTTTTTGCCAAAAGGCCTACAGGATTGACATTTAAAAAGAAACTTGGATAGAAATAACAATTATCAAGAACAATAGTATGGGACTCCAATATAAGTTTCAAGATTTCTAATGCTAGAATTGGAACTGATCTTTCATCTCCAACATTCAGAAATCTCTTATCTTGCTCGAATCTTCTACTGACCTGCAACCCCTGCAATGATTTATAAATGTGGTAAGGGCTACTGGTATCCAATACCCAGTTAGTAAAATCATAAATAGAGAAGTTGTAAGGAGTTATCATATAAATATCTTGTGCAGCAATAGCTTGCTTCTTTCTCTACCTATTTGGATCTAGGAAGGCAATGTACTGAGGATAGTTTCTCTTCTAGTACCTCCACTTCTTGCAAAAAAAGTATTCAGCTTGACCCTTATCGGGCTTGATCTTCCTGGTCTGGCCCTGTACAGATGTCCCAACCTGAACTTGCACCTTCTTATCCTTCTTCTTCTTGTTCTTTCTTTCTTTTCTAAAGGGTCGAGAACCAAAAGACGAACCTCACACTAAGTTCACCAGCTCCTTATGGAGTTGATGATCCTTTTCAAAGTTTTGAAACAATCCCAATAACCTATGGTATTCTACTTTAGGCTTTATCATTCTAAAATGAGTGACGAATGGGAGATAGGACATGGACAGTGAGTTTAGTGTTGTATCTTTTTCAAGCTACTTATGCAAGAAAAAGTCGAGCTTGCTCAATCGCTCTATCAGCTTGATCATGTACAGTACATGATCAGTGATAGAGGCTCCATCCTGCATCCTGGCATTGAAGATGGCACAACTAGTCTTGTAATTTTCAATGTCATCAGGTATGCCAAAAGAATCCTCCAACACTTGAAGCATATCCTTTGGCTGAGTCATCTTGAATTTGCAACTAAACTCATCACTCATGGCAGCCAGCATAATACAGCATATATTGGTTCGATCACTGAGCTACTTTTGATAAGTGTCTCTGACTGTCCCGCGTGCATTAGGGGCTGGCTCCTCAGGTGCAGAATCTATCAATACATACAGAATCCATTCATACTTTAAAATAATCTTCAACTTTCGATACCAACTATCAAAGTCGGATCCCACCAACTTATCATTGTCCAACAATGATCGGAGTGATAGAAAATTGGCCATATCTACACAAAAAAAAAATCAAAATCTAATTAGTAATTGATTCATTAAACCTAGAGATTTGGATTTTAATCAAAAAGTTCTTCCACTATTTTATTCGAATTAGTAGCCTCTACCTCCAATCCGAAGAATTATCCTAATTCCTTAGTGGGTACTAGAATCCACATAGACTGCACATGAGCCCAACCCATGTACATCTAAGGATAGGTTCATAACCAATTATTTTTTTAAATAATTTTTAGTAATTTAATTTTGTCTTAGTCCATAATCAGTAAGCTTTTTCCTCCACTGAAAAGGTCCCATTAGGTCCAACCATTAATATGACTATTCTTGGTCCATCAAACCAATGAATGATTAAGCCCAATTTTAGTTGGTCAACCTAACCATCATTTAGAAAGATGTGACCAAGAAATTATATTATAAATGATAATCCCATCAGCCAATAAGCATCAGGCCTTTGGGCCTCCAATGATTATCCAACTAATGGATCCATTATCATCCACATAATGGAAGGCTATGATCTAGTTATCACCATAACTATTTCATTTTAAGGACCTAATAATTTTAGAGAATTTTAATTTTAAGAAAGAGAGAAGGTCAAATAAACGAGCTTGTCATGATACTCCCACTGGCTTCACCAAGTTAGCTTAAAGGAGATCAATAATAAGCTGGTCTAGGAGCACCTAAATCAGTCATATTAATTTACCTCACTGACATAAGTCAACTTGAATAGTCAAATGATTTGATCAAAATATAATTTCACCTAGAGGTCAGGTAAGTTCAATCAATGGGAGGGTTTGTCAAAGCTTTCCTTAAACACCATCAGAAATGGCCAGGTAAGCAGGCTGCCAATTAAAAACAACCAGTCTAGTTTACCTTGGACACCAACTAGTTTAATTAGTCTTGATTAGATCAACCTAACAGTTCATGCTAGACTGCGTTGCCATAAATCAAGTCCATCTTGAATCTCGTTAAAGACATGGACTTGACCAACTACAACTATTGTAATTAACCTAGAGAATTCTTGATCTTTAATTGATTAGATTTAGTCAATTCTCTAATTAAGTCCATTCTTTAATCTAGGTCTAATCCAATTAATGGATCTAATTTTCACTAACCCATTTAACCTAATGTGTTATGATTTGTGTCTTAGGATCTTCAATTCATAATCCTAGATCCTAATCAAAGAACTTCTTAATTCTTAATTAAGTTTTGGGCTGAGGATTGAGGTTCGTCTTTTTGAAAATAATTTTTATGTTTGTAAAATATTTTTTATAATATAATTCTACCAAACAAGTTGCATGTTTTATTCATAATCAATATGCAAATAAGATAAGCATGAAACCACTTTATATCTAATCTAAATAAATTCATGTAAGTGAAACCATTTTAATTTCAATCAATCATAAATTATCTTAAATCAAATCTAACACATTTATGATGATTAAAATTAGATTAAAATATTTTTAATTAGATCATAAAATTTCTTAGATCTAATCTAAAATTTTATGATCAATATTTTAGATCAGTACGTACTAGGATAACCTCTCCACTATAAGAGATAAACCTTACAGTAGGACAATCTTATAATCAGTCCATGCAATCTAAAACTTTTATTTTTAAATCTAAAACTCTTTTAAATCTAATAAATTATAAATAAAATTAGATCATATCTAACTATGATGATTGGTGGTGCTCCCAAGCCTTGGGAGGCCACGTGAATAGTCAGGATGTTGATTCTAGGAGACTAGAACAAGAGTGGTCCTAGGGCTAAGATAGGAGTTATCCTAGGATGGAGGTAGTGTGTAGCCCTTCTAGGCTCAAGGTCTAGGTGTTGAGGGCTTTGAGGGATTTGGTTGATGCTTCGAGACCTGGGACACAAGGTGGAGCAAGGAACCAAAGTCGGATCATGAAGACTGCAAAGAAGGATAATTTCTGCAGGTTAGCTGGCTTTGTCTCAGATTGGGTCGACTAAGACCCAGTACACGACCAAATAGAGAGAAGCACATTTGGGACTATAGGCTGGCATGCAATTAGATCGGCTTAGTTTTAGTATTGAGACTGAGTCGGCTTAGTGTATGGGAAGAGCTATGCGGAGCATCTATTTAGGGCTAGGATAGAGACTTATCCTAGGGATCTTAAGGCCTAGTTTGAGAGGTCTTGAGGAGGCTAACTCATGTATAGATCGGATTTAGATCCAGTGGATGAGAGCATGGGAGACATAGGTGTACATGGGCTCGGTGAGTGTTTTCATGGATTGGGTTAGCTAGGAAAGTTTTTGGTTTGGCCTAATGGCTATGTATAAATATATAGGTTGTATTAGAATTTTTAAGAGAGCAATCAATACTGATCTTTTCTCCCTCAATCTCTCTTCTCTCTTCTTTCTAGTGTTATTGCCCTAGATTCTTGAAGAAGCTCTAGAGAGAAGGGGTGCCTCCCTTAAGCCATGGAGGGAGGTGCCCCAGCATAGATCTAGGTGATGATCTATGGTATACTACCTCAAAAAATATCCAAGATCTCTCCATATCCATGCTAAAGATCAAGGACTTCTATAACATGATATCAGGGCTTGTGATGTTCAGAGGATTGGCATTTGAGTGGTACCATGGTTTCTTACAATTGGTATCAGAGCTTGGTGATGCTAGGTGATGTGCCAACATTTGGTATCAGAGCCTGGTTCAGAGCCCGATGGTGCATAGAAGAGAAGGAGAAATCATACAAGATGAAATTAGAAATCTGCACAAGTATTCCATGGTATATCTCAGATCTACCTTTGTTATTATTATGGTTTGGCCAACTAGGAGCAATAGGTTGAAGGTGGAGGCTGAGAGCATTAATGGAAAGGATTTTTCCTGGGGTGGAAGGTTTGGGTGCATGATTTGCTGGTCGATCTTGGTGGAAAGTTTGAGGTGTATGATGGTTGATGGGTAGGGAGCGTTGGAGTGCTGCAGTTGCACTTTCTTAGAGATGCAGGACTGAGAGAGGCTCGACGGTGCAGTAGCCGAGAGACATATCTCAATAGAGAGCATCAAGGTTCTCTAAGAAGATGGATAGTGTGGGGCAGTTGATGGTTGAAGAGAGGTTTCCCAAAGGATAATGGTCGAAGGAAGGCTGAAGAAGCGGCTATGCATCCTTCGATTATAGGAAGGCAGGGAAGTAGTCAGGGATGTATTCAGTGATTTGACTAGAGCATGGATTTGTGGAGCCTTGGGGGTGATGGAGATGGATAATCCATGAAGGTCCAGTAGGTTAGGATTGGATGGCTATAGAGCAGCACAAAGATAAGTTAGGAAGCATTGGAGTGCTATAGTAGTAGTACCCTAGAGGCATAGGAGTTGAGAGAGGCTCGATGATGTAGCAGTTGAGGGAGGTATCTCAGCAAAGAGTATTAGGGGCATCTCAGAGAGACCTGGAGTGGATCTCAGGGAGAGCCAGGAGGTCTCAGGGAGCATCCGGAGATCTCAGGTAATCGAAAGTATCTTGGATCATGTTTCTTCTATAGGAGCATTAGGGAGAGTCATGGTTTAGGTGGAGGATGGTTTATGTACAGCAAGAAAAGACCTGGATATCTATAAGAAGGTGCTGTCGAGATAAGGCAGGGAGCACTGGAGTGCTACAGTAGTGCTTCCTTGGAGGCACGAGGCTGAGAAAGGCTCGACAGTGCAGCAGCAGAGAGAGGTATCTCAATGGAGAGTGTCAAGAGGCATCTCTGAGAGACCAGGACTGGGTCTCAGGAAGAGCTAGGGAGTCTTAGGAGCCTCAAGATGAGATAGGTGGGTCTAAGCCTAGGATGAGATTTAAGCTGTAGTTCCTCCGGGTGCAATTAAAGCAATACCTGGTGTAGGGGCAGAAGAGGAGAAGGCTAGGATGGAATTTTCTAAGGTTCAGTCACTGAATTTACAAGAGTTGGATGAGCTCTTGTATGTTTCAAAGGTGGCCATGGATTGTGGAGGTATCCGATATGACTTTGAAGAGGGCCACAAAGTATGGAGGGATCGAAAGGGCAACTACGGTGTTCAAGGTGGAGCGGCAAGCCCAGAAGTATAGTGTTGGATAGTTGGCCTCGAGGGACTTGGATGTAGAGTCAGCTTCTGCAGCATCAAATGGACTTTGGATATAGGTGGAGCTCTAGGTAGTAGCTTCATAAGTGGAGAAAAAATTTAGCATGAGTTTAGAGTAGAAAAGTATAGAAGGATCGATATCCTAGCACCAACGCCGGTGATACATAGTTTCAGGTGGAGTGGCATGTGCAGGTAGATGGGCATAAATCTGAGGAGATCATGTTAGGTGATACAGCATGTGCTAGCACAAAAATGCTGTAGGTTCTCCAAAAGGTCTAGAAAAAGTGATGCAGCTGCTAAGCAGAAGGGATCCTACAATTTTAGAATGGTGCTAATAAGCAAGCTAAGACTTCAGCTTTAGAGGCAGTCATCCGAAAGGCCTTAAGGGTGCAGAGCAATTGAAGAGGATTGGCAGAGATGATGTTTGCACAAGAGGCTGTCAGGGTGTGTAGCGACAGTGGGATCATGCAGAAGGGCATTGCCAAAGGTTTGCCAAGGATTGGGGGCACCAAGGTGGAGATTTTGAGGATTGGTGGTGCTCCCAAGTCTTGAAAGGCTATGGAAGGAGTCAGGGTATTGACTCTAGGAGACTAGGATAGGAGTGGTCCTAGGACTAGGATCGGAGTTGTCCTAGGGTGGAAGCAGCGTGTAGCCCTCCACGAGCTCAAGGTCTAGGTGTTGAGGGGCTTGGTTGATGCTTTGGAGACCTGGGACACAAGGTGGGCCAAGGAACCAAAGCCAAACTATGAAGACTGTAGAGAAGGACAGTTTTTGCAAGCTAGCCAACTCTATCTCAGATTGGATCGGCTAAGTTTTAGTGCACAGGCCAAAAAGAGAGAAGCATGTTCGGGACTACAGGCTGGCATGCAATTGGGTTGGCTTAGTTTGAAATTAAGCCGACCCAGTCTCAAGTTAATCGACTTAGTGCTGAAACTGAGCCGACTCAGTGCACGGACAGAGCTACGCGGAGCATCTATTTGGGGCTAGGATAGGGACTTATCCTAAGGATCTTAAGGCTTGGTTTGAGAGGCCTCAAGGGAGCTAACTCATGTATGGGTCGGGTTTAGATCCAGAGCATGAGAGTATAGGAGACATGGGTGTACATGGGCTCCATGAGTGCTTTCATAGATTGGATTAGCCAGGAGAGTTTTTGGTCTGGCCTAATGGCTATATATAAATATATAGGTTATATTAAAATTTTCAAAAGAGCAATCAATATAGATCTTTTCTCCCTCAATCTCTCTTCTCTCTTCTCTCTAGTATTGTTGCCCTAGGGTCTTGAAGAAGCTCTAGAGAGAGGGGGTGCCTCCCTCTAGCCCATGGAGGGAGGTGCCCGCATAGATCTACGTGATGATCTATGGTATGCTGCCTTAGAAAATGTCCAAGATCTCTCTATGTCTGCACTAAAGATCAAGGGCTTCTGCAACATAGTATCAGGGCTTGTGATGTTAGGAGGATTGTCGTTTGAGCAGTACCATGGTTCCTTATAATTAGTATCAAAGCTTAGTGATGCCATGGTGATGCACCAACACAAATAAATTTATGATAGAAACAGATGTACATGAACTAGGACAATCTCTCCACTGTAAGGGATAAACCTTACAGCAGGACAACCTTATATTAGTTCGTGTGATCATAATTTTTAATTTTAAATTTAATAGTCAGATTATAAATTTGATCTAATCTAAGAAATAATCTAAACATGCAAAAATAATCATGTAATAATGAACGTAGGCTCTAATATCATTTGAAGGAACCAGATCTAGAATTTCAAGACTAGATCTTGAAACTTTTTAAGATCTAGGCAGTGAAAGATAGAAATTAATCAAAATTAATTTATAAAAATTAGAAAACTCCTAGATCTAAGATTTTATTATATGATTATAGTATGAAATTAAATCAAAAATTAAAAACCATTAGAAGTAAAAGACATGTTGATCACATCAATGTGGATCTACACTAGATCTGTTGCAAGTATGTAACATAGGATCAGATCCATATTACCTATGCAAGTTAGATATTTTAACTTACTAATCCAGGCTAAAGGATGAAGCTCTAATTCACACATGCATCTGGCCTCTAAGTGATGTCCACATGAGCCCACGAACTCTGATCAGAAGTTCGATGTAGGAAATCAGCACAGTATGCTAGTACTATGCTGATCTTTCTTCAATGATCGATCCGGTGCTTTCTTCTTTAAGACTTGGATACTCCAAAAAATTAGAAGGAAAGGAAGAGACTTTTGATCTGAAATAATACTCAAAAATCTCTATAAAAGAGGAGGAGAAAGGATGAGCAAAAGAATCCTAGAAGTAAACCATCTTCTTCTTCTCTTTTCTCTCACCTAGAAACCTAGATTGGCGTCTATGAAATTCCCATGCCCAAGAGATCTCTTACCCTAGTTTTCACATGCCCAAAAGCACTCTCAATGCTCCAAAAATCAGACCAAAATAAGTCTCTTATATAGAGATATGGAAGAGTCTTGTCTAGGTCAAATATCTAGACTAGGCAAGTTCTAATCGGCAAGCTGTTGGGGTGCTCAACACTTGGGCACCCCCTCCTTTAATTTAGCTGTGGACCACCAAGGTAGGTGCACAAAAACTCCTCCTTTTTCCACTAAAAATTCTAGAGAAAATCTAAAAGTGTGGGTAGCATAGGAAAGGAGGAATTTTGTTTGCAACAAATTCTATCAAATAGAGTTTGATTTCAAAACAACTCTCCAAATTTGACTTGGTCTACAAACTAATTTCCATATACGAAAGAGAGGAGAGGGGTGAGTGTGCATGAGATTGTTGGGCATGAGAGTTTTGTCACACAAAACTCAAAGAAGGGAGAGTGGTGGGCATTGGGGCTTAGATGGCGCAAGGGTGGAATCCTAGTCCTACTAGGATTCCATATATAACTTGGTCAAAAATAATTTCTCAAACCAAATTAAACTAGAAGTAAATCAACCTAATTAAATTAGGACAAAATCCAATTAAAAATTAAATTAAATTAAATTAAATTTTTAATCAAATTAGAAAATTGGGTTGATCCAAGTCTTAGTTGAACTAGGACTAGTTCTTTCTTGCACTTGGCATATCAGATAAACCAAATAGACTTAATCCAATCAAGTCTAAACTAAATCTAATTAAATTATATTTAATTAAACTTAATCTCAGCCCTCTGGCTTAATCAATCGAATTGCTAATCGATCCTCCTGTAATACTTGCACTAGGTTAAACATCAATCGTATTGATTATTTAACCTTAGAACGATTCTCAATCATTGATCAACCATCCGATCAGATCATGAACTCTAATATGTATGATCCCATAGGTTCGAACCTAAACTGATAGCACAAGAATAAATTTTTGTATCAATCAAAGTGACCATCTAGCAATGGTACCCGACAGTCGGATAGGTCGAATGTGTAGAACAACATCCTTAAAACCCATATGGATATAGTTTTCATATAATTCAACCCCTTGACCAAAATGCTCATAGGACACCTTAGAGTTCAACTATCGACCCTGATCAGGCTGTCCATATTGTATTTCAAAATATCAAATCTATCTCATGGATTAACCTGGCCAAAGTTTTGCTATATTGAAATACAATGATACATTATTCTCCAACTCTTAGAGTGGTCAATCCTATGTTGATCACATACCGACTTTACAAGTACTTGAGTATGCTTAGAATCCTTCCGTTACTGAATTAGAAATTCAGTTAGTCCAGTACCAAAGCATAATGAGTTGCTTGCGAGCCACTGAGGTGATCTCATGTTTAAGGGACACTTATATCTATATCACATTAGAGACAGTCTCGATAGCATAATACTATGGAATTGATCACGTCCAATGATGATGTACCCCTATATCTCACCTATATGCCATCCCAGTATCTCCACACTCCTTGGTTAAGAGGACAACCAACCTATATGGCATACGATGACCTATGCTCGATAGATGCTGTCATCCTTATTAACAGCCTATCATTTGGTCGTGAACTATTTTAAAAACTAATCGATAAATCCTCTCTTTATCAAACCTAAATAGTACTAAGGACTTCATCACAATAATGGAGTTTGTTAGAAGATGAAAACTTTATGATGAAAATGCCAAAAAAATTATTTTATTATTAATAAATTAATTATAATTATAATATACCTCAACCATCAACAGGCTAATGATTGGCTTTGGGACACATTTTCTAATAGGATGATCGTCTCCAAGACTCATACTTCATTAATTTTGTCATAAGAAGCAAACTACTCTCGATGTGAAGTATAATGGGGGAACATGCTAAATCTAGTGTTCACTTATTGTCAAACTCTATGATCCCATCTGATACAATCGGTAAATCATCCCCACTATCCTCAGATGAATATGCATGACTCCGACTGATCAAAACACCCTTGGAAAAGGCCTTCCCCTTTTCATTCTTCAAAAGTAGGCAATTTCTCTTCAGATGACCAGGCTAATGACACTTGTAGCACTTCCAAGCCTTCTGATTGCTTCAAGACTTTGATCTATCCTTTGATTTGTCTTGAGCCTTCTTCCTAGGCCTTCCTTGCCTCTCATTTACAGCAAGTACCTCTAAATTTGAACTCCCTTTACATAGCTTTTTTGCTGCTCGTTTGACTTGAGAACTCTAACCATCTTTTCAAAATTTAGGGTCTCATTCCCATGCACCAAGGTTGTTATGAGCCCATCATATGAAATTGAGAGCGAATACAATAGTAGAAGAGCCCTATCCTCCTCATCTAATTTCACATCAAAGCTCATCATATCCGAGTATACTTGATTGAATGTCTGAATATGAGCAATCAAGTCTCCCCCTAGGGCATCCTAAAGTTATATAACTATTTCTTTAGCCATAACTTATTTGACATGTTCTTATCCATATAGGTGTCTTTCAATTTCTTCCAGAGCCCTTTTACTATGGTCTCTATACTAATCTCAAGTAGCACCTGATCAGCCAAGCACATCCTAATAGTGCTAAAAGTTATCTCCTCTGACTTCTCCCAATCGGCTAAACTGATCTTCTCAGGCCTTTCCCATATTAAGACCTTGTAGATCTTATTTTGGATCAATAAATCCTTCATCCTTTGCTGCCAAAGGCTGAAGTTTTTCTTGCCATCAAATTTTTCAAAGTCTACCTTAATACTACTAGATGTCATCCCAAATAGATATCAAAAAATAAATACCAAACAATCAAGAAAGTGTTCTAGAAAAAATTCTGTTTAGCACCTTACCAATATCTAGGCGAAACATTGATTTTTCCTCCACCAAATTGAACTCCAAAGCTCTGACACCAGATGTTGGGAACTTTTCTTGTGTTGTAGTAATCTTAAAACCAGCAACAAGAGATTGTGGAGTACATTGATGGCAAGCCAAACACCAAACAACAAAATAGCCTATAAGAAATTAACACTTGTAGATCTAGGTGTTGTACCTCTGAAAAAGCCTTTGAGATCATTCTTCTTCTCTTCCAGATCTGAAACACCATCAGCCAAGGCCTCAAACCAGGGAGTGAATGGGCATGGAACTCCCTTTGGATGGCAGCAAGAGGGAAGAAGCAAGGGGCGGTGCCTAGATGTGTTGGCACTAGGGTTTCAAGGGGCAAGGGTTTGGTGCCTCCTTTCTTTCAAAACCTAAGTGGAGGCTAGGGTTTCACACATTAAAGGAGGCAGCAATCAAAGAGAGGGAGAGATGAGGAGAAAATGATCTGCACTAGCCTTAGCTCTTTTAGAAACCTAATTCATTGTATATTTATACATGGTCAATGTGACCCAATCCAAAAACTTTCATGGCTAACCCAATGTGAGATTGTGCTCATCCAAGCCCATGTACACCATTGACTTGACTCAATCTCACCTCTCTTGGACTCAAACATAGTCCAATATAAGTTAGCCCTTTCAGGCCCAAGTCCCCCCAACTTCAAGACCCTGAAGGCTGACAATCTTTACCCTAGGGCCCAAACCAGCCCTAGAACCACTACAAGACAAAAGACAATTTGCATTGAAAAAAAGCATAGCTAGATATCAAAAAGCTTTACAAAAGACAACTATTGACTTAATATGCATTGGCAAATAAGCATCGGCAAAAGGGCAATTGTTAATTACTTTTATTGATGCATATGTCTATTCATCGACAAATAATATCTTTTGTGACACTAATCTAGTGTAGTTAATTTACCTATGCTTACAATAAACATTGGAAAAATTGCTCTTTAGCAATGTAAAATTAGTGTAAAAAATAATTAATTTGCCTATGCTTACTATATGCGTTGACAAAAATATATTTAGTGATGCAAATATAGTGTCAAAAATAAAATAGTTTACCAACGTTTCCAATAAGCATCACCAAAAGCAACTCTTTTGTGATGCAAGATTAGCGTCAGCAAAAATTATTAGCAATGCAAATGAAGCAACACTAAATATTACCCATGCTTCCATAGTGTCGCTAAAGGGCATGCCGAGAAGCCAGCGTGCTGGGGCTTTGTGTCGCAAAAGATCTTTACCTATGCTTGTTTTGCATCACCAAAAATCTTTACTTGTGCTTGCTTTGCATCGCTAATTATTTTTTTAATCCAAAAAAATGATTATTTTTATTGCCATTTTTTAATAATTTTTCTTGCAAATCTATAGATAAATAAATATATATAATATATACAATATGTACACTATCTTCTTTATTCACACACATACTAGAATTAAATTCATCTCACTTTAACAATAATACAGTCTGTATATGTATATATCAAAATATTGAGTTAATTTTTACAACCACACATATAGCAAAACAAGTATCTATATATACAACCATATAAAATATCATATATATATATATATATATATATATATATATATATATATATATATATATATATATATATATATCAATACAAAATTAAACTCCAAATAAAATTGGAGTTTATTATTGTTGCCTAGCTATGCAACCCAAGAGGGGATGGTGAATTGGATTTTTAAAATTTTAAAGCTAATTTAAAGATATCAAGATTGAATGATGATATGCAAGACGTGTGTATGAAGTGATTTAAGTTAGAGAAAAAATATAAAAGATTAGAGAGCAAGAATTTAACAAACTAAAATAAAAAAGATAGCAAGCACACCACAAACAAGCAAGATTTATAGTGGTTCGGTGCTTCCTTTGCACCTACATCCATTCCCCAAGCTCCTACATGGGAATTAAAATCCATTAACCATATTCAAACTGAATACACCGTTGGAAACCTCCAACCCTAGCTATCCCAAGCTAGAATACTTAGTTTTTGGATACAAGCCAACCTAATACAATCCTATTTAAGGTTAGGATCAATCTTTCCAAGTTTTGGAACCCCTCCCAAAGTTGAATTTAAAATAGTAAAATAGAGTAAAAGATTTAATGACAATCAAATATAAGTATAGCTCGCTTTGTGAGCAAATAAAACCTTAAGAACGCTTTTCACAATAGTGGAAGAAGCTTCTCTGATTTTCCTCAAGGTTGATGAAGACTTGAATGAGCTCTTGAGAGGTTGGTGAACTTGAAGATGAAAGCTTCTTTTCTTGATGAATACTTTTTGCTTAGGACTGATAATTTTATTCTTCAATCTCTTGTGTTTTTCGCTATTTAAAGCCTTTTAGATCTTCAATAGGTGGAAGAGAGAATCCTGGGCAAGATTTGTAGCTGTTGGAGACATTAAAGAAACTATTAAAATATGCCAAAATAAGAAAAAAAAATAGCCATTGCAGAAAAAGTTTCATTGTAGGGGTGGACTCATGGCACAAGGGTCGACTCATGGGTCGACTCATGGCATAGGGATCAACCTCGAGGTCGACCTCTGAGACAAAATCCAAATAAATAGTTGTTCTAAATTTTTAGCCTTCAGAATAGCAGAGGTCGACCCTGGGGTCGATCCTTGGCACAGAGACAGCGTGCCAGACAGTCTTTTTCAATAGGAGACGACCTAGGGGTTGATCCTTTCACTTCAAACTTGATTTTCTTCCAAAATAAGCATCCAAAAATCATGGGATTGCCTCCAAAGGATTAGAAATCTTCTATACTTTCTCTTAAGGCTCTTAGATCAAAACTTGATAAAATTATGATTTTGCCTCAGAAATATAAAAAATCTTTTTTCAAGCCAAATTCATTAGTAATCTCCTCAAATGCTTTGTAATCATCAAAATCAATTCTTGGAGTAACAATCTGCCTCTTTTTGATGATTACAAAATATTTGAGCATAAGCAAAAATAAAGCATGTAGAAGCATTGATTGAGGGTTTCAAAAATTTTGAGGGAACATGCTACAGCACATACTAGGATATTATATTCAATTATTTGATCAATATGGCATCTAGAGCAGTTTGATGATTACTTATAGTTAGGCATTTAAATGATTTATAAAAGTATTTGACTTATTTATTTCTTTTATCAATTTTACTTCTATTTTATTTTTTTATCAATTTTACTTCAATTTTACTTATAGCCCAATTTTATTTACTCTACTCTCCTATTTTGACATCATCAAGTAAGATCTTAAAGGATTTTAAAATTCAAAAATAAAAAAGCCTCTTCTTTAAGTTACTCCATATATTTTTCTGTTAAAACAAGAGTTTATAATAAAACTTTCAATTTACAACATAATGATCATAGTAAAATTTAGCCAATTCACAAAAGTTTCATTTCACATCATTCAAATGACATCATCACATATTTACATCCAAATGATTATCATAACATCAAGTCATCAAAATATATAAGTACTAAACATACAAAATATAAAGGTATTAAAAGTATTCATGAGAATTAGGCCACCAAAACATACAAAATTTATGGATACAACTATCCATGACCCAAACAGCCAATAGTACCAATGCCAAAAGTTTGATCCAAAAAAAATATAACCAACTATGACTTGATCAACAACTCATAGAAACAACTAAGAAATACTAGATCATAACCTAATACAAAGATGACTAAACTAAATCTAGTAGAGATCATGACTGAAAGCATCTGAATTAGATGAGAAATCAGAGATGTGATGGGTGTGTCAAATGATAGATGTATCAAATTCAGAAAATTGAATCAAATCAAATAAATCATCTTCTTTTTAAAAGCTTATCTTTTGAAATTTTTTTTTTTAGAAATTAACTTAAATTCAAATATCAAAGGCTCTCCTTCTTTTTAAATGAATATGATTCTTTGAATAGATTTTCAAGTATGTACTTTTAAGCTTTAAGAGGATTAAAGCTTTTCAAAGATTTAAATACTGGAATCAAGCATAATATTTAATTCATTATTCATTTTTTTCTTTTCTTAAATAAATTTCAATCAATTAAGCTCAAAAAAGATATATATCAAAAATGTATCGAGCAAAATAAAGATAGTATCAGAGCAAAAATGATTTTACAAAGATTTCTAAAGACATATTAAAAATTCTATATTATATTTATATTATTAAATGAGTTTCAAAATTAGAAGTATGTATCAAAATTAATTTATTTGGAGTGAGAATATACCTCAAATTAGCTTTAACATCAATTAGTTATCAAAAATGATTTGGCAATCGAATCAATTGAATTGAAATTGAATAATCACATGAAGGCTTAAGTTAAAAGGATCATAAAACTATCAAAGTTCATTATTCTTAACTCAAATTAATTGGAATGTTTAGTCAAGGCTAACTAGATAATATTTAACAAACAAACATCTTTTTCCTTATTTTCTAAGAGTAAATACCAAATAATTCATCACATAATATTTTTCTCCCCCTCTTTTTCATAATTATTGTTGGATAAATTTACCTTTTAGCTTTTCTTTTCCATTTTGAAAGAAAACAATAAATTTAGAATGAATATCTTTTTTTTTAATTCTATTTATGAACAACATGGATTAAAAACACATCTCTCCCTTTTTGAATAATATAAATACATTAAATAAAATTATTTTGAACTTCAAAGATTTAAGAGAGATGGAACATTTCAATGTTTAAAGATTTTAAATAGATCATTTAAAGCAAATTACAAGATATATTCAATTTTTCAGGGATCATCTCTTTTTTTCTTTTATTATATATATATTTTAAGATTAATAAGATATAAAATAAATAGTAAGCTATCTGATATCAATTGATTAAAAACTAAAGACCTCTTTTAAGATCAAAAATAATTTCTTGATACCAGTTAATTTTTAAAAAGAATAAATGATAAATCAAATTATGTAAAATAGAAATAGTTGCTTAAAATGAATCAAATGATCAAAATCATTAGAATGCTCAAATAAATTTATAAAACAAATAAAGTATAATTATTTGTCCATGATTTTTCTTATTAAGTTTAAAAATAATTTTTCTTCTTATAGTCAAGAAAAAGATAAGAAGGATGGATAATTTTTAACTTAAAGTAATGAAATTAAGTCTCAAGGATTGATCCAAAAATATTAGTAGAGGATAAGTTAGGATCAAAAGAAGAATATTTAAGCAAAAGGATCTAGAATTTCTAATTCTCTTCTAATCTCATAGAATTTATCTTCACTTAAGGTCTTAGTAAAAATATCAGCTAATTGATTTTCAGTACCAACATAATCAAGAATTATGTCATTATTTTGAACATGCTCTCTTATGAAATGATGTCTTATTTCAATGTGTTTTGATCTAGAGTGTTGGATTGAATTCTTAGTTAGATTTATGGCACTAGTATTATCACATCTTATGAGAGTTTTGTTTAGTTTGATATCAAAATTCTCAAGTTGTTGCTTAATCCATAAGATTTATGCACAGCAATTTTTGACTGCAATATATTCGACCTTGGACATAGACAATGCTACCAAATTTTGCTTTTTGCTAAACCAAGAGATTAAGTTAACTCCTAAAAATTGGCAAGTTCCACTAGTGCTTTTCTATCTAATTTACATACAGCAAAGTCTGCATCTGAATATCCAATTAAATCGATCGATAAATTCTTAAAGTACCATAAACCTATGGATTGAGTTCCTTTTAAGTATTTAACTATTCTTTTTATAGCATTTAAATATGATTCTTTTGAATTAGATTGAAATCATGCACATAAATAAATACTAAACATGATATCTAGTCTACTAGCAGTTAAATACAATAAAGAATCAATCATGCCTCTATAAAGTTTTTGATCAACACTTTTACCTCCCTCATCCTTATCAAGCTTACATGATGGACTCATTAGGGTACTAATTGCTTTGGAGCTCTCCATCCTAAATCTGTTGAGTAGTTCTCTTGTGTACTTGCTTTGAGTGATGGAGATTCCTTCTTTTGTTTATTTGATTTGAAGTCTGAGGGAGAATGTTAGTTCACCCATCATGCTCATCTCGAACTCTCCCTACATGAGCTTAGAAAAATCTTGACATAAAGTTTTATTAGTAGATCTAAATATAATATCATCAATATATATTTATATTACTAAGATGTCATCATAATCTCTATTAATGAAAATAGTTGTATCTACATTTCTTCTTAAAAATTCATTATTAAGCAAGAATTTACTTAGTCTTTCATACCAAGCCCTAGGTGCTTGTTTTAAATCATATAATACTTTGTTTAATCTAAATACATAATTTGAAAAAGCATGATTTTTAAAATCAAAAGATTGTTCTACATAAACTTCTTTGGCAATATATCCATTTAGAAAAGCACTTTTAAAATCCATTTGAAATAGCTTGAAATTCATAAAGCATGCATAAGCAAGTAAAATTCTAATTGCTTCTAGTCTAGCAATAGGTGCAAAGGTTTCATCAAAATCAATTTCCTCTTCTTGATTATAATCCTTTACAACTAATCTTGCTTAATTCCTAATTATATTTTCATTTTCATCCAATTTATTTCTATATATCCATTTTGTACTAATTATTGGATAATTTTTAGGTCTTGATACTAAGGTCCATACATTATTTCTTTCGAATTGATTAAGTTCTTCTTGCATTGCATTTATCCAATTATAATCTTTTTTGGCTTCATCAATAGTTTTGGGTTCAAAATGAGAAATAAATGCAAAATAATTGTATGCGTCTCTAAGTGAAGAGCGAATTCTTATCCCATGTGTAGGATTACCAATAATTAGTTCTTTGGGATGATTGTGAACATACCTCCATTCTTTTGGAAGATCATTTGTACCTTGAGGTTGTTCTTCTTATCCTTTATCCTCAATTTCTTACTTATCTTGATGATTCTCTTCATTTTAAATTGTTGAATCCTTTAGGATGATCTCCTTCATTCCTTTTATAAGAGGATCTGCATCATCAATACCCTCACTCTTCCTTGATGGAAGATCATTAGTCTCATCAAAAATAATATGTATTGACTCCTCTACTATTAAGGTTCTTTTGTTAAAACTCTAAAAGCTTTACTAGAAGAGGAGTAACCAAGAAAAATAGCTTCATCAAATTTTGCATCAAATTTACCTAGTTTTTCTTTACCATTGTTCAAAACAAAACATCGACAATCAAAAATATGAAAATATGCAATGTTAGATTTTCTTCTTTTCCAAAGTTCGTAAGATGTTTTCTTTAAAATTGGTCTGATTAGGGCATGGTTTAAGATGTAACATGCTGGGTTATTTTCTTTCACCCAAAAGTATCTTGGAAGGTTACTTTCATATAGCATAGTATGGGCTATTTTTTCTAGAGTTCTATTTTTTCTTTCTACTATATTTTGTTGGGATGTCCTAGGTGCTGAAAAATTATGACTAATTCTTTTTTCATCATAAAATTTTTTAAAATCTTGATTTTCAAATTTGGTTCCATGATCACTTCAAATGCTTTGAATTGAAAACCCTTTTTCATTTATAACTTTTCGATAAAACTTTGTGAAAACATGAAAAGTTTTATCTTTATGTGCCAAAAACAAAATTCATGTAAAATGTGACTTATCATCGATAATTACAAAATCATAACACTTTCACCTAAGCTTGTTGTTCTTGTAGGACCAAACAAATCTACGTGCAAAAGTTCTAATGGCCTAGAAGTTGAAAGAATGTTCTTTGATTTGAATGAAACTCTTGTTTGTTTACCTAGTTGGCATGCATCACAAATATTATCTTTTTCAAAGTTTAATTTTGGTAAATTGGTAACTAATTTCTTTTTGATAAGCTTTGAAAGCGAATGCATACTAATGTATGCAAGCCTACGATGCCAAAGCCAACTAGTCTCATTAATTTTAGCATTAATAGCTACTAGACATGGTATGTTTATCATAGAAAGATCATTCAAATCTATGATATAAACATTACCATGCCTATGACCAACTAACTTAATGCCATCATCATTGGGACTAGTTATAGTGCACAATAAAGATTCAAAAATAACTTTGTAACCCTTGTCACAAAGTTGATTAATACTTAAGATATTATATTTTAAACCATCTACTAATAAAATATTTTCAATATACTTGGAGGGAGTGATATTGACATTACCTATACCAATGATCTTTCCTCTGTCATTGTCTCCAAATGTAACCATCCCTCTATTTTTACCATCAAGTATGATAAATTGGGACTCATCATCGATCATGTGTCTTGAGCATCTGCTGTCAAGATATCATCTTTGATTTTTTTCTTTGAATAAAAGACACACCTACAATGCAAAATCAAGTCCTTACTCTAGGTACCCAAGATTTCTTGGATCCTTTAAGATTAGTTACAATGGTTCCTTTTGAAACCCATATTTTCTTTACATTTGAATTGTTAGAGAAGCATGTATAAGATTTGTGTCCTAGTTTACCACATTTAAAGTAAGTAACATTTAAAAATTTATTGCTTTATGAATTTATAAAAATATTTTTTTGAAATTTTTATTTTCTTACGGGGTTATAGCCTAGACCAGTCTTATCATATATGGTCTTTTAATTTTCAAAAATCATATGAAGTTTATTTGAACTCAAAGGAAATTTTTCAACTATCAATTTTAAATTATCGATTTTATTTTTTAAATTTAGATTCTCTTGAGTAAAGACTAGTTTTTCACTTAGGATAGTTTTATTTTCTTTTAGCAAGACTTCATTTTTTAATTTTACTTCTTTATTTTTAGTTCCTAGCTATTTTAAATCATCTACTAAATCATAGAAAGCTTCTTGAAGTTCTTCGAATGTAAATTTATTTGAGATTTCAGCACTTACCTCATTCTCATGCGCCATAAGGCACAGGTTGGCTTGTTCATGAGCTTCTTTCTTTTCGAAGCTTGAGTCGTCACTATCACTCCATGTTGCCACCATAGTCTTTTTCTTATATTTCTTGAAAACCATTTTAAGTTGAGGTCATTCAGACCTAAAGTACCCCGACTTCTTACATTCATAGCAAATAAGGGGCTGCTTCCCATCCTTTTCCTTGCTATGCTCCCCTTTGGTAGGTAGCCTCTTTCTCATCCCTTATTTTATCTTCAAAAATCTCTTGAACTTTCTTGTGATGTGGGCTATATCTTCATCTTGTTCTTCATCTTCCATTTCATTGGACTCCTCATCTTGTTGAGTGGTGGATTTAAGGGCTATTGTCTTTTCTTTCTTGACATCTTCTTTTTGATATTGTTTCATGCTTAGCTCATGCATCATTAGTGATCCTAGAAGCTCCTCTAAGGATAAAATATTTAGATCTTTGGCTTCTTGAATTGCAGTCACTTTGGCCTCCCATGTTCTTGGCAAAGACCTAAGAATCTTCCTCACAATGTCACTATTAGAATAAGACTTGCCAAGACTTTTAAGACCATTTATAATATCCATAAATCTAGTAAACATTACAGTTATTGACTCATCATGCTTCATTTTGAAAAGTTCATATTTGTGCACAAACATATTAATTTTTGACTCCTTAACTTGATTTGTGCCTTTATGAGTTACTTCTAACCTATCCCATATTTTCTTAGCCAACATTTTGTAAACTCCTCAAAGCCTTAGCCCTATAGTTCTGAAGCAACAAGCAACAGATTTAGCGCGCAAGGGGCGAAAGAACAAGCAAGGTCTTTCACCGTTGCACATTAGCGTAGTCGTTTTGAAGCTAGGGAAGGCAAGTTTGATCAAGGATTGGAGAGGAGAGGTGGAATAAAAAGCTCGGGATGGATTTAGGAGTCTTTGTGTGAGCTGTATGCAGTGAGAGTCGCACGTATGGTAACGAGGGGGGTTCGTAGAAATACGATTAAATTTATTAGCATCTAGAGCATAATATAAAATATTCATGACTCTTGCATTGAGTTGAGCTATTTTCTTATCAATCTCATCCCATTCCTTTTTGGATTTGATTGATTCCTCACCATCAATTATCTTAGTGGGTGTGTGTGGTCCATTAAATATTGTTGGTGCAGAATCTAGTTGACGTTAGATCGAGCTGAAGTTGAGGAAGAAGAGGTCGCCATCGGTGACTTGCAAAATAAAGTTTCATCCGAAGTCGATGATGATGGCTCCGGTAGGATCCTCCAACGATCAAGTCAGCTCTTCTGGCCAACAGAAATGGAGTGCTCAGAAAAAAATTCAGCAGAGTTTTGGAAAGGAGAAGAGAGCTTAGAGAAAATGTATCTGGAGGATCTTTTTTATAGATGGAGCCTATAACGGACTGATAGTGACAGTCGTAATCGTTCGATAGTGGACTGCTCAGGGTCATGTGGAGTTTGTTATAGAGAGTAGTGTTCGTTGTCATGATGTGCCCATTCATTGAGATTTAATAGTTGAAGTTTGGAGGAAGCAGATGTTGGTTAGTGAAGAGCTTTGACTTATATCAATTCTAGAGGAGTTCGAACTCCTAAAGGAAACATGGCTAGAGAGGATCATCCAGAAGGAATGCTAGTTGAAATCTGAAAGTAATCTTTTGAAGGAATCCGGATGGAGTTCGATTGATGGAAAAGTTCAGAAGGAGTCCGACTGATGGAGAAGTCTAGGAGGAGTTTGGTTGAAGGAGATGTTCGGATGAAATCCGATTGATGGAGGAGTCCGATTGAAGAAAAAGTTCGGAAGGAGTTCAGTTGAAGAAGAAATTTGAATGAAGTCCAACTGATGGAGGAGTCCGCTTGAAGGTGAAGTCTGAAAGGAGTTCGACTGAAGAAGAAGTATGAATGGAGTCCGACTGTTGGAGGAGTCCATCTGAAGGAGAAGTTCGAAAGGAGTTCGTCTAAAGAAGAAGTTTGGATGGAGTTCGATTGAGAGAAGAGTCTGCCTGAAGGAGAAGTTCGAGAGGAGTTCAGCTGAAGAAAAAATCTAAAAGGAGTTCGACTGTTGGAGGAGTCTGGAAGGGGTTCGGCTGCTGGAGGAATCCGACTGAAGGTGAAGTCTGGAAGGAGTCTAACTAATGAAGATGTTCGGAAGGAGTCCAACTGCTAGAAGAGTCTGAAAGGGGTTCAACTACTGGAGGAGTCTGGAAGGGATTCAACTGTTGGAGGAACCCAACTGAAGAAGAAGTTTGAAAGGAGTCTGACTGATGAAGGTGTCCAGAAGGAGTCCGATTGATGGAGAAGTCTGACCGAAGGAGAAGTTTGGAAGAAGTTTGATTGAAGGAGAAGTCCAGACAAAATCTGATTGATGAAGGAGTCCAACTAAAGGAGAAGTCTGAGGAGAGTTTGGCTGAAGAAGAAGTTCGGATGGAGTCTGACTGATGGAGGAGTCCGCCTGAAAGAGAAGTTCGAAAGAAGTTCGACTGAGGAAGAAGTCTGGATGGAGTTCGACTGATGGAGGAGTTCGCCTGAAGGAGAAGTCCAAGAGGAGTTCGACTGCTGGAGGAGTCAGAAAGGAGTTCGGAAGGGGTTCGACTGCTGAAGGAGTATGGATGGAATTCGGCTGCTGAAGGAGTTCAAAAGGAGTTCGGAAGGGATTCAACAGTTGGAGGAGTTCGGCCACTGGAGGAGTTTGGAAGGGGTTCGACCACTTGAAGGAGAATTTTTATCAAAGCTCTTCCGTGATTATCAGTTACATTAGGCTAAGCATCAGACTGGACTTTGATGGGAGCGGAATTTGCTTCCAACAACTGTCATACTCAAATATGTTGCAATCATTAAAGTTGATCCTTCGAGTCAACAATGGCTGATTATCATTGCTCTTTTACTAACGTATCACTTCCATGCTTAGTAATCTAGTTGTATCATTTTCATTTCGTATGAGCTTTATGCTTCTGCCACATCTCCCTTTATGAAATACTCTTGTTTAATTAAATGGCCTACACATTGCTCAAAGGATCTTTCGCATTTATAGAGATCTGACTTTATTTTCTACATTAATGAGGATTTTAATTTACCTACTAGTAAAGCACACCTCTTCTCTATAAATAGGCCTTGCTTCTTCTCTTTGTTGCTTATCCTTCTTTTTTCTTTTGATTATTCTTTCAACTTCTTCTGATCCCCATTGATCTATTATGGCAAGTGAGATTGAGTGTCGACTAGAGCAACCTATTTCTTTTGGTCAATCGACTTTTGACTAGTTTATTGAATTATAATATCATCATTAATTAATATACCATCACAAATGGATTTCATGTTCAAATTGGAATATTGCTACCATTGGCTTGGTTTAGGGCTCGCAGTTTGGCAAGTCAATGTCTTTTCAATTGGCCTTCAGCTAATCATGTGCCCTCATCTTTTTGAAGCTAGTTTAAGTAGCCCCTTTTACATGTCCACTCCTATCAACTATGTCTAACTACATCCTAAGCCTACTGCACACTCTCTACCCTTGCTACAATCGATGATGAGGTGTAGTTGGTAAAGTATTAAATCATCCTAAAGCTCTAGATGGTCAATGATGGTGAAGGATTTATTACCCTAACCATCGTGAAGTGAGTTCCTTTAGAATATTAGTCCTATCGGTCTTGTGTTCATATTTGTGTAACTACATTAACCAAAAATAATAAAATAGTTTGACCTTTTGACACTTTTTTTTTGCATGACTTCTATAATGTAGGATAATAGTTCTTTTAAATCTTCCCATTAGTAGCTCGACTATAAATCTTATTATCAATACTCTTTAGTGTTTGGCCTACCTCTTGATAGATCAAGTCTATGATCTTTAAAATAGGCTGATCAAAATTTCTAACACACCATATATTGGCTAATGAATCAAGTCCTTTGAAGTTGGGCTGACCAATGAAAGCTAAGAAGTACAATTTGTTGAGGAAAATTAAGTAGAACTTCAACATAATAATGAGAAGATATTTCTGGTGTCCAACGCTACTCAAAAATAGCTAGAAGCTTTTAAGTTTCAACTTCTAGCCCTCTTCGATGGTATAGTCACCTTTGAACTAATGTCCAAAGCTCTTTAAGAGGAGTGGGAGAGGTTAAAAAGATTTATGAAAGGTCTATGGAGCAAAATTCATCATAGTAAGACATTATTATTTGTATCGACCTCTTGGCCAAAACTTTAGTAAAATATTTTCTTACTGCATAATATATAATACTATTTATTTATTTTGCTTTCAAACCAAATTTATGAGTTCTTCAATCCTCTAGAAGCTTGTTTGTGTAGTAGTGGGATCTATGCTACCTATAATCCATGTACAAATTCTCAGCTATGTAGATGATCATGCTTCATATCTTGTAGGATATCTAAGCATAACTATGATTATAATATTCCCTAGCATAAAACTTCAATGTGCATGACATCTAAGTATGGCACAACTTCCCCTCTTGCCATAGTTAGCCCCCTGCATGTAATCTTAGAAAACATATCATACATGGAAACTCTAGAAGTACCCTCTAATAAGGTTGGCCTCCAATATCTCATGATACAAAGGCTAGTTCTGCAAAGCCATTACAACTCTGCCCTTTGTTCATAGGCAAATAATCAAGAGGTTTCTGTTGGCATAGCTTTGCCAACTTCACCAACATTTTTCTGCAATTTACCAAGACCGATGATCTCAAACATCGGCCAAGTATTAATGAAGTATCCTTTATTAGTTTGGTCTACTTTAATTTTGCTAGTGTAATTCCTAAACTACTTCAATCAATGGATTCAAAGGGTTGCATTGAGTAGTCTTCAACCCTTTTTTCTTGATTAGCCAAGGTAACAAACCTAGGTTCTTCAAAGGTCCTAGTACTTCCACACACTAACTGATAAGTTTATTCATCTACCACTAGTAGGGCTCAACTAACTCCATTAGTCATCAGAATCTACTATTGTTTAATGTATTGATTTTTAGCTATAGAAATAAGTTTTCAACATATTCCAACAATAAAGATATTGCATATTGCTCCACGGGTGGCCATAGCATGATGGCCACTTTTTCTGTAGCTACTTTATTAATCCTTTTTCATAGTGGCATGATGGTAGCTAGATAGTGTCTCACTAGGCATGCCATAAACATTTTTGCTCTTTTCCTCCTATCCAGATATTCTAGAAAACTTGTAGGCTAATAGAAAGGGTGACAAGTCAAAAGGAAATGGGAAATTGGTGCCCAGGCATGCTACAGATGTTAGAGTAGTTGGAGTGATGGTAATCAAAGGTTTAGGCCTTCAATGATTTTTGCCACTATCACACCATCATTCAAAGGACATGAATTTAGACAAGGATAATAGTATGGCTTGGGGTAGATAGCAAAAATTTATATATATTAACACTACTCCCATGGTAGAAATTTATGGGTAAAGTAATAAAAGATAAAAAAAATGAATTGGGATGTTGGATGTTGAAAGATCCTTTCATAGAATATAATTCTACTTATTTATACTAAGAGATAGTAAATACCTATTTTGATGGTTGCTATCTATGTTTGGCTTCCAATCTTGGTAGTTTAGATAATGGACATAAGTTACCCTTTATTACATACATTCATAAGCATGGTTGCTCTGTACCAATTGTTAAATTGATAATCATATCTTATCATTATAGCTTAACCCAACGTGGCTTATATTGGTTATCTCTTTTTACTTCAACTTATAATGTGGTCTTCTATATTTGGAAATATCTTTAAGACTGATTTTGTCACCTCTGTCCATTCCTACTAGCTATTCAATTTTTTACACCTCTTGTATTATGGTTAATTATGGCCAAGCCTCAATCTTTCAGCATGCTCATCAGCCTATACCTTCACAGATAGAATTTATCATGGATGAACTTTGTACAATACAATGAGGGTCACAGAATTTTCATTTTCCTTTACTTCATCTAGCCTTGTCTATGTGGTGCTTACTCATAGCCTCTAGTTAAGTGTTGGGAATTGTGTCCCAAAAGCCAATCATTAGCCTGTTAACGGTTGAGCTATTTTGTATATGTATTTGATCATTGATAAATAAAATACTTTGGCATATTTTTCATCATAAGTCTTCATCTTCTAATGAACTCCATTTTTGTGATGAAATCCTTAGAACTATTTAGCTTCGATAAAGAGAGAATTTATCGATTAGTCCTTATATTTATTAATGACCAAATGATAGACTGTTAATTAGAACAACAACGTCTATCGAGCATAGGTCACTGTATGCCATATAGGTTGATTGTTCTCTTAACCAAGGTGTATGGAGACACTGGTATGGCATACTGGTAAGATGTATGGGTACATCATCATTGAATATGAGCAACTCGAGAGAATTCTGCGGTCGAGGGTATCTCTAATGGGATATAGGTATAAGTGTCCCTTAGATTCGAGATCACCTCAGTGACTTGTAAGCAACTCACTGTGCTTTGGTACTGGACTAACTGAATTTCTAATTCAATAACGAAAGGCTTCTGGGTATAGTTAAGTACTTATGAAGTCGGTGTATAATCAAGATGGAATTGACGACTTCAAGAGTTGGAGAAGAATATATCACTGTATTTCAATATAGCAAAACCTTCGCCGGGGTAACCCATCAGATGAATTTGATATTTTGAAATACAATGTGGACAATCTAATCAGAGTTGACAGTTGAACTCTGAGGTGTCTTATGAGCTTTTCGGTCAAGGGGATGAATTATATGGAAACTATTTTTGCATGGGTTCTGAGGATTGTGTTTTACATATTCAACCTATTCGGTCGTCGAGTATCAATGCTAGATGGTCACTTCAATTGGTATAAAAATTTATTCCTATGCTACCAACATAGGTTTGGACCTATGAGGTCACACACATTAGAGCTCACGATCTAATCGAATGGTTGATCAACGATTAAGAATAGTTCTAGGGTTAAACGATCAATACGATTGACATTTAACCTAGTGCAAGTGTTGTAGGAGGATTGATTAGCAATTTGATTACTAATTGGCTTAATTTGATTAATCCAAAGGGTTGATATTAAGTCTAATTAAATATAATTTAATTAAATTTTGTTTGAACTTGATTGGATCAAGTCCAATTGACTTATTGGATAAGTCAAGTGCAAGGAAAAACTAGTCCTAGTCTAACTAGGACTTAGGTTAACCCAATTTTCTAATTTGATTAAAAAATTAAATTAAAATTAAATATAATTCAATTAAACCATTAATTGAGTTAGAACCTAATTTAATTTGGTTGAGTTGGTTTTGGTTTAATTTGGTTAAAGAAACCATTTTAATCAAGTCATAGATAGAATCCTAGTAAGACTAGGATTCCTCCTTGCGCCACCTTAGTCCCAATGCCCCCCATGCCTACCTTTTAGGTATTTTTCATGAAAAATCCTTTTCTTCCTGATCTTCACATACGCCCCCTCTCTACTCTCTTTCTTATATGGTAATTGGGTAGAAAACCAAGTCAAAGGAGTTTGTTTTGATATTGCATTCTATAAGATAGAATCCTGACAAACCCAAACTCTTCCCAAGAGGTGCCGCCCCTCTCCTAATTAATTTCTTTCTTATTTCATGTGAAAAACCCCTTTTCTTTTGTGCCTTTCCTTGCCGGTATATGCCAAAAATTATGGAGGAGGGCGCCCAAGAGTTGGGCACCCCTTGACTTGCCCTGTTTGACCTTTCCTTGTCTAGTATTTGACCTAGGCAAGGACTCTTCTTTTCTTATATATTTTTAATTAATTTTCACTTGAAATTTTTATTGGTTATAGAACTTTGAGAGATATTTTAGGTGTGTGAAACTCAGGAAGAGAGAACCTCTAGGCATTGAGATTCAATAGATACAAAACTAGGTGTCTAGGTAAGAGAAAAGAGAAGAAGAAGAGGGTCTTCTTCTAGGGTTGCTATGTTCATCTCTTTCCTTCCTTCTTCCTTGGGTTTTCTAAGAGTGTCTCACATCTAAAACCTCTTCTCCTTCTTCTCCTCTTTGTAAGAGTCCAATTTAGAAGAAAGAAGGCATTTGATCAACCATCGAAGAATGATCAGCGCAGTACTAGCATATTGTGCTGATTTTCAATATCTGGATTTCTGATCGTGATCGTGGGCTCGCGTGGATGACTCCTAGAGGTAGGATGTGTGTATGGCTTGCAACTTCATCCTCAATCTTGGATCAGTGAGTTAGAATATCTAACTCACTCAGGTAATAGATCTGATCTATTATTTATTCATACATACATGAGATGTAGTGTAGATCTAGGTTGATGTGATCAACCTTTCCTTGTTATTTATTTTTATTTTTAGATTTAAATGCCATGCAATAATCATATAATATGATCTTAGATCTAGGGATTATCTAATATTTAAAATTAATTAGATTAATTTTGAGTCTTCCACTACTGATCTAGAATAAGTTTCAAGATCTAGCCCTAAAACCCTAGATCTGGTTCCTTCAATTGGTATCTGAACCAGGTCAATTATTATATGATTATTGATGCATGCTTGGATTATTTTTGAATTAGATTTAATTAATAATATAATATTTAAATTTAAAATTAAAATCTCAGATCATATGAGCTGCTTTAAGGTTGTCCTGCTGTATGGTTTATCCATTACTGTGCAGAGGTTATCCTAGTTCGTATAGATCTAATATTATTTATAAATTTATTAAATATGATCTAATGTTATTTATAATTTATTTGATTTAAAAGTATTTTAAATCTAAAAATAAAATTTTTGATTGCATGGATTGATCTTATAAGGTTGTTCTACTGTAGGGTTTATCCCTTATAGTGAAAAGATTGTCCTAGTATGCGCTGATCTAAAACTTTGATCATAAAATTTTAGATTAGATCTAAAAAATTTTATGATCTAATTAAAAATATTTTAATCTAATTTTAATCATCATAAATATGTTAGATTTGATCTAAGTTGACTTATGATTGATTGATGTTGAAATTGTTTCAATTACACAAACTTGTTTAGATTAGATCTAAAGTAGCTTCATGCTCTTCTTACTTTCATTAAGAAGTTACAAATATGAAAATCATTTTTGAAAAGCCGAACCCCAACCCTTAGCCCAAAAACATAATTAAGAATTAAGAAGTTGTTTGATTAGAATCTAGGATTGTAAATTGAAGATCCTAAGACATGAATCATAACACATTAGGTTAAATGGATTTATGGGGATTAGGTCCATTAATTAGTTAGACCTAGGGTTAGATTAATGAATGGACTTAACTAGATAATTTACTAAATCTGATCAATTATTGTCTTAGATTAGATCAAGAATTCTTTAGATCAATTACAATAGTTGTAGTTGGTTAAGACCATATCTTTAACAAGACCCAAGATGAACTTGATTCTTGGCTACGCAGTCTAGCATAAACTGTTAGGTTGATCTAATTGAAACTAATTAAACCAGTTGGTATTTAAGGTAAACCAGATCGGTGGTTTTTAATTGGCAGCCCATTTATCTGACCATTTCTGATGGTATCTAAGGCAAGCTTTGGCAGACCCTCCTACTGATCGAACTTACTTGACCTCATTATGAAATTATGTTTTGATCGGATCACTTGACTATTCGAGCTGACCCATGTTAGCTAGGTAAATTAGTTTGACTGATTTAGGTGCTCTTAGACCAGCCTATTAATGGTCTCCCTTAAGCTGACTTGGTAAAGTTACTGGAAGGATCATGATAAGCTGATTAATCTGATCTACTCACTTCTATAAATTAAATCCTCTAAAATTATTAGGTTCCTAAAATAAAATAGTTATATGATAACTAGATCATAGCCTCCCATTAAAGTGGATGATAATGGGTCCATCAGTTAGATAGTCATTAGAGGTCCAAAGGCCTGGTGCTTATCGGCTGATAGAATTATCATTTATTATATGATCTCTTGGATACATCTTTCTAAATGGTGGTCAGGTGGGCCAACCAAAGTTGGGCCTGATCATTCATTGGTTGGATGGGCCAAGTATGGTCATGTTAGTGGTTGGACCTAACTGAACCCTTTTCTAAGAGGGCCAAAGCTAACTGATCAGGGGCTGGGAAAAAATTCAATTACTAGAAATTGTTTGGAGAAACAATTGGTTATGAATCTATCCTTAGATACACATGGGTTGGCCAACCAATGATGGGCTCATGTACAGTCTATGTGTATTCTAGTACCCACTAAGGAATTAGGATAATTCCTCGAATTAGAGGTAGAGACTATCAATTCGAATAAAATAGTAGGAGACCCTTTCGATTAAAGTCCAAATCTTTAGGTTTAATGAATTAATTACTAATTAGGTTATGGTTTTTCTTAGTGCGGATATGGCCACTTTTCTATTGCTTTAATCATTATTGGATAATGATAAGTTGGTGGGGCCCAACTTCGATAGCTGATATCGAAAGTTAAAGATTGTCCTAGAGCATGAATGCATCCTACATGTGATAACGGATGATGCACCTGAGGAGCCAACTGTAAATGCATGTGGAACTATCAGAGACACTTATCAGAAGTGGCTTAGTGATCGAACCATGGAGCGCTGCATTATGCTGGCGGTGATGAGTGATGAGTTCAGTCATAGATTTAAGATGGCTCAGCCAAAGGACATGCTTCAAGTTTTGAAGGATTCTTTTGGCACACCCAATGATGTTGAGAGACACAAGACTAGTTATGCCATCTTCAATACTAGAATGTGGGATGGAGCCTCTGTCATCGATCATGTACTATACTTGATCAAGTTGATAGAGCGCTTAAGCAAGCTCAATTTTTTGTTGCACAAACAACTTGGGAAAGATGCAATACTGAACTCACTGCCCAAGTCTTATCTCCCATTTCTTACACATTATAGAATGTCAAAGCTTGAAGTTGACTATCACAAGTTACTGGGGTTAGTTCAAAACTTTGAGAAGGATCACCAGCTCCACAAGCAGTCGGTGAACTTAGTGGGAGGTTCATCTTCTCGTTCTCGATCGTTTGGAAAAGAAAAGAAGAACAAGAAGAAGAAAGCTAAGAAGGTGCAAGTTCAAGCTAGGACATTGGTGCAGGACTAGACCAGAGAAATCAAGCCCGATAAGAGTCAAGATGAATGCTTCTTTTGTAAGAAGCGGAGGCACTAGAAGAGAAACTGTCCTCAGTACATTCCCTCCCTGAATCCGAACAGGCAGAGGAAGAAGCAAGATATCACTAGGCAAGGTATTTATAGGATAACTCCTTACAATTTCTCTATTTATGATATTACTGACTGGGTATTAGATACCAAAGTCGTTATCATATTTGCAATTTATTGCAGGGATTGCAGGTTAGTAGAAGATTCAAGTAAGGTGAAAGATTTCTAAACGTTGGAGATGGAAGATCAGTTCCAGTTCTAACTTTAAAAATTTTAAAATTTATATTTAAATCTCATACCATTGTTCTTAGTAATTGTCATTTCTATCCTAGTTTCTTTTTAAATATCATTTCTATAGGCCTCTTGGCCATGAATAATTATGAAATTTCAATAAAGAAACGAGTTTGTAATGTCATTGTGAATGGTATTACTATTTTCTATGGATAATTGAACAATGGTGTATATATGTTATCACAATCTATTAATGTAGTCTATTCAACTGGCAAACATCTTAGATTAGATAATGTGACAGATATTTACTTATGGGACTGTAGGCTAGGTCATATAAATAAGAACAGGATAAGTAGGTTAGCTCAAGAGGATATCGTTAAACTTAGTAATTATGAATCACTTTCAACCTATGAATCCTATCTTCTTGATAAAATATCTAAGTCACCTTTTACTAAAAGAAGTGAGAGAGCCACTGAGCTCTTAGGTCCAGTATGAAGAAAATAGTGCAGGGTCTGCTAGGCTACTTTCAAAAAATATTTCAAAAATAGCAATGATGCAACAAAAAATAATTAATCTAACTAATTAACTACTGATCATATCAGATTATTTGACCTTACACATTAGGATCTAAATATAATATGCATGCGTACATCAATAGATCTGAAAATAAAACTATGTAATAAACTATTTACTACATCTACGTGTTCAGAACATAATACCTTTTCACGGATAGTTAATCACCATAATCTGAGTCCATCGAATAATTCTCTAGTATCATGTCATAGCTGCACATGTATCCGGCCTCTACGGTTGGTCCACACAGAGCTCCTGATCCCAATCAGCCCCACTGGAGTGCTAGCTCCTCGCCGAAGCCTTCGATGGCTGATCATGATTGATCCGATCGATCGTATATGTTCTAATTTCTTAGATATTCCAAAAAATCAAAATATAATTATTGGAGGATGATTAAGATGCATTTCAAATTTGGTGGTGATCCAATTCTCACAACACTCGATCTCTCCACCCGAACCCGGATTCCCAAATCTAGGATTTCACTCGGCCCAAAAACCCTGACACACTAAAAATCCTATCACACCATCTCTATGTAGAATTTTTCCATGAAATTAGTTTTCATGGAAATATAAATTTTAGATCTATAATCTCTATTTAGATCATATCTAAAAATAGGATATCCTTAGAGATGAAAATCACAAGAGAAGAGAGACATGAGGGAAAAGTAAAGTGTCGTAGGATCCTATTCACCTTCACTCTGAGATTTTTTTTTGCATAGAACTAATGCCCAAACACTCTAAAATTTTTACCATGTAATGCTAACTTTTTACTACATGCATAAAAATTATCATAATTTATTGACATGAATACCATGGGAAAACCACATGGAAAATAATAAGGATTGAGTGGTTGAGAGGTTTTAACCAATCACTTGATTTCAAAAATCAAATGAGCCTCTTATCCTTATCCAACGCCCCCTCCCTTGTATTTAACATGCAGAAGGACTCTCCTTCTATGTGCACACTTTTATTTCTTCAAAAAATATTTGACAAACAAAAGGGAGGGCATGGGAAGCAGAGTGGAAAAGTCAAAAATAGTGGGCGCATGGGAGAATTTGAATTCAAACTTCATTTGACTTGGTCATAATTGATTTCAACCAAACCAATTAATCTAGATCCAATTAAATTAGGTTAAATCCAATCAAATTAGGCTTAGCCTAATTCAATAAAATTCTAATTAAATTAGAAATTAATTGGATCTAGGTTCTAATCAAATCATGATCAAAACTTTCGTAGCGATTAAGTCATCTCATGACCTGATCGGGTCAAATCCAATCAAACGAAATTCAATCAAACTTGATCGAATTCTCATCGCTCAATCAAATTAAGCTAATTAATAATCAAATTGTTAATTAATCCTTCAAAAATATCTGAGTCCAAATTGAATGGGTTACTGGGCAATAGAGTCCTATTAACATGAAACTCTTGAAGAGTCCTAAATCAGTGAGACTCTTGAACCCAGTGTTCCAAACGAATCAAACTCACGATCATAGAGTCTCAGACTAGTGGAACTCTTGATCAGAGAGTCACAGATGAGTAAGACTTAGAGTCTCAGTCCAGTAGGACTCTTGGTCATAGAGTTCCAGTCCAATGGGACTCTTGACCATAGTGTCCTAGATTATTAGGACTCATGATCAGAGAGTCCTAAACAAGTAGGACTCATAATTCTAATCCAGTGAAACTCTTGGTCACCGAGTTTCAGTCCAGTGAAACTTTTGACCATAGAGTCCCAGACCAATGAGACTCTAGATCATCCATCAGATCAGGTAGGAACCCCTAATATGTGTGACTCCATAGGTCCGAACCTAAGCCGATAGCACAGAAATCAATTTTTATACTAATCGAAGTGACCATCTAGCAATGATATCCGACATCCGGATAGATCGAATAATCATAATTGCAACATTCAGAACTTATGCGAATATGATTACCATATTCATCCCTATGACCTCTGTGTAATAGATGACTCAGGGTTAGACTGTCAATCCTAGAAAATACATTCATGTCGTGTCTCAAAGCAATTAGTCCCGTGACTCCTCACTAAGACTACCCTGATCATTGTTTTACTAAATTGAAATACAATTGAACACAACTCCTAAAATCAGGAGTGGTTAATTCCATCTTGATACACGCACCGACTCCATAAGTACTTGATTGTGCCCAAAAATCTTCCGTCACTGAATTAAAAATTTAGATAGTCTGGCACCAAAATATACTAAGTTGCTTGGAAGTCATCATAGTGATCTCAGGTCGGAAGGACATTTATATCCATATTCCATCGAAGCTAATCTTGATATGAGAAAAGCTCCAGAGTTGGTCATGTTCAGTGCAGATGTATCCATACATCTTACTTGCATGCCATATCAGTGTCTCAACACTTCTTGGTTATGAGGACAATCAACATATATGGCATACAATGACCTATACTTGATAAACGTTGTCATCCTAAGTAACAATGTATCATTTGATCATGAACTATTTAAGGACTAAATGACAAATCCTCTTTTGACGAATCTAGATAGTCCTAAGGACTTCATCACAACATAGGAGTTCATTAGAAGAAAATAAAATTTATGATGAAAAATATCAAAATAATTTTTATTAATTTATAATTCATATACAATTATAAATAATGGTCCAATCATTAACAGACTGATGATTGGCTTTGGAACACATTTTCAACAATCTCCCACTTGGACTAAAGTCAATCGGTGCAGTATCTAATACCTATCTTCGACTTAAAGTCATCGAACTTCTTCACCGCAATAACTTTAGTGAATGGGTTGGTCAGATTCTTCTTTCCATCAATCTTCTGAATGTCAATGTCATCTTGATCCACAATCTCTCAGACAAGATGGTAGCAGTGCAGAATATGCTTCGTCCGTTGGTGTACCTTTGGATCCTTCACCTGAGCAATGGCTCTAGAGCTGTCGCAATAGAGCAGAACTGGACCATTAAGGGAGGGTTCTACTCCAAGCTCGGTGATAAATTTTCTTAGCCATACCACTTTTTTGGTAGCATTTGATGTAGCGACATACTTCACCTCACAAACTGAATCGACCATAGTGTGCTGCTTGGAACTCATCCAGCAGACGGCTCCACCATTAAGGGTAAATATATATCCCAACACACTGTTGCTATCATCATGATCGAACTGAAAACTGGAGTCTATGAACCACACAAGTTTTAAGTCCAATTCATCATATAAAAGCCACTGGTCCTTAGTATTTCTTAAATACTTCAAGATGGTTTTAACAACCTTCTAGTGATTCTTCCCTAGATTAGATTGGTATCTACTCACTACACCTAGTGAGTATGCCATATTTGGTCCCGTACATGTCATGGCTTATATTATAGAACCCACTACTGAAGCATATGGTATTCTATTCATACGCTCTATGTCTAGAGTGTTGTTGGACAATCCCTCTATGAAAGAGAAATTCCATGGCCTATCGATAGATAGCCTTACTTGAAATTTTTCATGTTGAATCTGTTAGATATGTGTGCCCTAGAAGCCAAAATTGGCTAACACTTGTAATACACATCTAAGGGCAAAATTATAATTTTGACTATAAATAATAAAATAAATTATTTTTCTATCACAGTGTGTATTTGAAAGTGTCTGTGATACATCTCTTGAGTTAATGGTAATGATAGTTCATATATTCAAGAGTTAAAAATTTAAGACATGAATTTTCATTATTAACTCATAAAATGCTCCCGACCATAGGATCATCATGAGGATGGTGATTGACCTAAAAAGTTGGTGTACGATCACTTCTTTAGGATAGATGAGTCTTGAGTCTATGGTGTAGAGACACCGAAGCGAGAGTACAAGTACTCGTTAGAGAATGAGGGCATTGAGCATGGCCACCTCGAGCAGTCATGAGGAAGTTTACCTTCTCGTCGATGACTGGCTTGAAGTTGCAGTGGTGTATCTAGTTCTTTGACCTGAGGAGCATCGATAGTTCACCTTAAGGGTATTATAGTTTGACTACACTATAACTCGGTCTCCTAGCCATTCAAAACCCTGAGGTGTATGTTGGCTATAGCATGTTCATTATAGGAATTGGATTGCACCGATAGGAGATTTATCTACCTCGGTAGATGAGGAGCAGTCCTATGATGATCATGGGAATCAAGTCCATAAGCCTATGGCCATGGCAGAGTGAAATAATAGAAAGAGTTTTTATTAGGGTTTTCACATTGGACTTGAATTGAATGATTAATTCATATGATGAAAATTAGGATTTGACGAGATCACCTTAACCCTAATCCGATCGGAGCTCAAGATAGAGAAACTTAATCACATAGGTAACTGCATCGAAAGATTTATTTTCAATTTTGATGGGTTGCTATCATATGCTGCTAGGTATCATTGATGGATTTTGGGAGCAATTAGAATCATTTGGATGATCGATCAAACTAGTTGTCTGAATCAGAAAAGTTCTGATCCATCGAAAGGTATTTCGACGATATTGATGATAGAGATCATGACATATCCCATTACTATATGGAACTGAACCTAACTGGGTCACACAAATAAGGGTTTGGATCTGAATATCATCAATCGGACTAACCTAGTTCAATTGATTTGAATAAGATTCAATTAGGTTCAAGAAAATCATGCTAGCACATGATTGAGCCCAATATTCTCCTTTAACAATCATTAAAAGTTATTCCGACTAAGCTAAATGTGTTTGAGCTCACTCAAAAATCTTTACTTGGTTTGACTGGAGCTTGTCCAGCTCAGAAAAGGGTTGTCTTAATTTATGAGATAAATTTGAGACAACACCTGCCATTTTCCATCACCTGCTAAATCTTGTCATAGACTTTGGTCAAATATTGACCTTTGATACTTAGACATCTGTCCATGTGTCATACACCCATAGAAGAGAAGATGAGGCTTTGTCCCCCTTCTAAAAAGTAGAAAGAGAAAGGGTGCAAGCCTAAGGAGGCGTGCATCCCATGAGGATGATGCCTGGAGTCCCATATAGATGGGACACCAGGTTGCTTCATTCTTTCAACTTGGGTGGCACCAAAGAGTCCTCTTCGATCAATTTTGGCACCACCTAAGGAGGTTTATGAGGGACTCTAATTTGATTGGATTAGATAATGTCATCTCACCAATCAGATTTAGATTTAATTGCACAAAGAGCCATGATTAGTCGGGATAATGTGGCACTACATGGCACAACAGGATCTATATAAATCCTATCTGCGCCTAGGATTGAGAACTTCTGCCCTTTGCCCATGCCACAAAGCTTCTCTCACTCCCTCTCCACACCATCTTTAGGTGCTCTCTCTCCTATCCACATCCAAGACTTTTTGGGCTCGAGTTTGGTGTGATCCAAGCAAGAGAAAGGCAATAGGAAAGGAAGAAGGCAGCACTACTGCAAGAGACAACAATTGATCTTCAAACTTCAAAAGGCATTTTGAAGATCTTCAAGATCAGATCTAGAATTAATTTTGGAAACATAGATTGAGAAGGAGAAGATCTTCAGATCCTATCCAAGCGAATAACAAAAGAGACCAGGCATTTACGTGGCTACATCCAAAACCTCAGATAAACATCGGGATCATCATAAGATAATAGAATTATGCATAATAAAGGTACAATTAAATTAGATTTAATTAATTTTATCTTATTTTATTTTATTAGATCAATAAGATCAGATATAAAAAGTCTCAAATCTAATTTAGATCTAAGAAAAAAAAAATTTGAAATATCTCTCTTGATCTAATCAGATCTGAACGAACCTGACTCGGGAAACAGATTTTTCCCTTCAACTGGTATCAGAGCCTGGTTCCATAATTAATTAGATCTAATTTTAATATATTTTGATTTCATAATTAGATGATTTTAGATATCACATTAGATGTGATTAGATCTAAAATTAGAAATTAAGAAAATTTAATAATCTAAGATCTAAGATGTATGAGATACATGACTAGACTAGGAATAGAATTATTCTATGTGTAGTCTAAGATGATCATAATTTTAATTTGATTAATTATAATTTTTAGATATATTTATTTATTATTTTTTAATATAATAAATATTATAATTATATCTAAAATATAAAAAATAAATTTATTTAAATTCATATGAGATATGATAGATGCATGTTTAGACTAGTTGTAAAATAGTTCTACAAAGTTATCTTGAATCAATTTAATTTGATATGATCAAATTTAAATTTTATTTTTTAGATGTTTATGAGATAATTTAGATCTAAAAATATGAATGATATGATACATGAGATGTATACAAAACATATTTTTAAGTTAGATCAATTTTATATATGTGATATACATGTAGATCTAACTAGTTTTATAGATTTATCATATTTTTGATTAAGACGCTCCCCTTGGCTGTCCGATCATAAGAATGAAGTAGAATTTAAATATCCTCTCCTTCCATTCGATGGGATGTTCTTATGATGTGTAGAGGTGCTATGCGGTCGTCCTTAATCAGAAATCAAAAATTTATTTTCTACAAAATCCTAAATCCTGAAACCCTAGAATTTTATTTATATGTTTTATTTATGAACCCCAAATTTAATTAAGAATTAAGATTATAAAATATATTAGATCTAAAATTAAGAATTTTTAGATCTAAGACATATTCATAAAATTGGATTCGGGCTTGGATAGCTTAATTAGGTCTAGCGGGTAATCAAACTGAATCAAGAGTTGATTAGATGGGATCAAGAGTGCTTAAATTGACCAGCCTAATAAGATTAAGTCTGGGTCAAGGTTGAGTCACATGAGTGATCGATCAAGTTAAGACCTAATTAGGTTCAGTGGTTAGAATCTAGATTGCAGGCTAATCCGATTGGTTTTGGCTCAATAATTTGGTGTCTAAGGTAAGTTTGGTAGATACGATCAATTGATTTTTAATTGGAAGCTACTCGACTCGAATGCATTCTTATCGAGTTAATGGCATATCCCTTCCACCGATCTCACTTACATGGCCATATTTGTTGACTCAATCCTGATCTAAGATGGCTAATAATCCAAGCTAACCTATGCCACTAGGTTAGTCATAATGGTTATGGCTATGTAAAGTCAAGTTTAAAGAGACCTAAATAAAATCTCCTTAAGAAAGGATTAAGTCTAAGGTCTTCCATCATTGTAGATATGCGGGCTCTTCTTGGGGTTGATTATTCTCGACTGGTCATAGTGGTCCAGTTGCACCGGAAAGATGCAACCATACCTATTAGGCATTGGATGCCACAGGCTGGAGGATGGATTGGGCTCAATATTTTGAATATGGTGAGAGATCCAATTAGGAATCCAATCTGTGCAAATGGTGGGTTTGACTTAACTAAGGAGTGAATCAATATTTTGGACATGGTGAGATTCATGAATTAGAGACCAAGCTTGGGTGCATCATGATTAGAGAATCATTGGATAAGAGTTGTTCACTTATTGGCTAACCCATCACCAATAACTGTTAGGTGAGATGATGAGTTAGTTGGTGGGACTGCACCATCCACTAGAAATCAATAATCGTGGATATTTTTACATCTCTACAAAGGGAGTGTAGGGATCCAAAAAAATAATGAGAGCTAATTTATTTAAAAATCAAACTTCTAAATAAATTGGTCAAGTCTTAATTATAAAATCTAACTAGAAACTTTAACTCTCTATAGAAAAATGTCTATATCCAATCCACTAGCCCGTATCCTGGACACCCATAGACTGACTGGATCCAATTACAAGGATTGGCTCCAAAACTTCAAAATTATTTTGGGTTTCGAGAAGTTAACTCATATATTGGACCAGGATCCCCCCACCTTATCAGCACGTTCATCCATTGAATAGAGAGAGTCTCTTAATAAATGGATGGATTGAGATAAAAAGGTCAGATACTACATGTTGTGCTCGATATCTGATGAGCTTCAGCGCCAACATGAAGATATCAAGACTGCCCGCTAAATGTTGGCTCACCTGCAAGAGTTTTTTGATGAACAGAGTCATGTAGCCAAATATCAAATCACTAAATGATTGTTTAAACTAAAATACATGATCGACAGTCAGTCTAAGATCATTGTTTGATGATGATCAAGGACTTGGAAGAGCTTGAGAAGCTCAGAGTGAAGTTAGACCAGGATCTGTAGAATGACATAATTCTACAATCCTTGATTAATGCATATGGGTAGTTTATCATGAACTACCATATGCATAAACTTTAGAGTACTCTGGCCGAGCTTATAAACATACTGGTTACTACTGAGCTTTCTATGAAAGATTCTAAAGGCTTAGTACTTGCTATGGAATGGACTTCTTCCAAGAGAAAGTCTTTTGAAAAGAAGAAAAAGTTTGTGAAAAGGCAGAAGGTGGAAGATGGAAAGAAAAAGAAGGTAGAGTTGAAGAAGAAGGCCACTGACAAAGCAAAGTATTTCCATTGTAATACTGGCAGCCACTGAAACCAGAACTACCCTATATACCTGGCCACCCTAAAGAATAAGAAGGAAATAGGTCATTCTGGAGGTTTGCTCGTTATTGAATCTAACCTTATGGTTTCTTCTACATCCAGTTGGGTGCTTGACTCTGGTTCTAATGCTTATTTGTGCACTTCCATGCAGGATCTTAAGGATAGCAGGAGGCTGAGGGATGGTGAGATGATCCTATGCATTGAAAATGGAGCAAGAGTTGCTGCTATGGCCGTGGAAACCTACCCTCTTCGACTACCGTCTGGCTTAGATTTAATACTTAGGGATTTTTATTATATGCCTACTGTAAGTAGAAATTTAATTTTTGTTTCATATTTAGCATAAGAAGGCTATCTAATTAGTTTTCTTAAGGACCATTGTAATATTCTTTATGGAAGAAATAAAATTGTAAGTGGTTTCCTCATTAACGATCCCTATCAGTTACATATTGACGTATCTATCTTTAATATCGAGCAAAATGTGAATGCCATAAGATCAAAATGATCCAGGGATAGTTCGAATGATAGGTATCTATGACACCTAATACTAGGTCATATAGTTAAAGATAGGATTAACAAATTGGAGAAAACTGGGCTATTGAGTCCATTGACTTTCGAGTCATATCCAATTTGTAAATCATGTCTTCATGGCAAAATGACTAAGCTTTCTTTTATAGGATATGGGGAGAGGGCCACAGATCTATTTGCCCTAGTACATACTGATGTGTGTGGCCCATTTGATGTGCCGGTTAGAGGCAACTTTATCTACTTCATAACCTTTGTTGATGATTTATCTCAGTATGGGTACGTGTATCTTATGAGACATAAGTTTGAAGCTTTTGAAAAGTTCATGGAATTTAGACATGAAGTCGAAAAGCAAACTAAAAAACTCATTAAGATTTTTTGATCAGATCGAGGAGGTTATTATCTTAGTCGAAAATTCCTGGACTATCTCAAGAAAAATGGCATAGTCTCTCAATGGACTCCACCTAAAATACCTTAACTCAATGAGATTTTAGAACAGAGGAACCAGACCCTATTAGATATGGTCCGATCCATGATGAGCTTTACAGACCTTCCTAATTTTCTTTGGGGACATAGTTTGTTAACTGCTATGTATATACTGAATAGGGTTTTCTCTAAAACCATTCCTACCACATTGTATGAGATATAGCATGGTAAGAAACCAAGTCTAAGTCATCTCAGAATTTGGGGTTGTCTGGCTCATGTCAAAAGATAATAAGCTGATAAGTTAGACTTTAGGTCCTTTAGAGCTCGATTTATAGGATATCCTAAAGAGTCATTAGGATATTATTTTTACATTCCAGAAGATCATAATGTGATTGTGAGTTGGCATGCTATCTTTCTTAAAAAATAGTTTATTTAAGATAGTGGTCTTAGAAAGTAGATCAAGCTTGAGGAGAAAGTCTCACAAGAGCAACGAGCTAAGGATCTTATGGAATCAAATCAGGTTGAGCCAATACGATCACTACCTCCTCCACCTCATAGATCGAAAAGAATTTTCCATCCCCTTGAGTGGTACTTAGGTACTACTCAGAGGAAGTAGAGGAAATGTTCCTCGTAGGTAATGGGGTTCATGGTGATGATCCCAAAACCTATGATTAGGCGATATCAAATATCAACTTCGAGAAATGGTTAGAGGCAATGAAGTCAGAAATTGACTCAATGTACTCAAACCAAGTTTGGACCTTGGTAGATCCACCAAAAGGTATAGTACCTATTGTATGTAAATGGATCTACAAGAAAAAGATTGGTGCAGATGAAAATGTGGAGACAATCAAAGCTAGATTAGTGGCAAAAGGGTATAGTCAGTGCGAAGGCATCAACTATCAAGATACTTTTTCGTCAGTAGCTATGCTAAAATCCATCCGCACATTGCTTGCTATTGCAGCCTATTTCGATTATGAAATATGGCAAATGAACGTGAAAATGACATTCTTAAATGGATACCTTGAGCAAGATATCTATATGGAACAGCCGCTACTGATCACAAAATATGCAAGCTGCAAAGGTCTATATATGAACTTAAGCAAGCATCTTGGAGCTAGAATACTCAATTTAATGATGTGTCAAATTATTTGGTTTCATCAAAAATGAGAAGAAATCTTGTGTTTTCAAAATGATCAGTGGGAGCGCTATTGTCTTCCTCGTACTGTACGTGAATGATATCCTCCTTATTGGGAAAGATATTTCTATGTTGACCATAGTTAAAATGTGGTTATCCAAAGAATTCTCCATGAAAGATCTAGGAGAAGCATCCTTCATTCTAGGAATTAAGGTCTATAGAGATAGACCAAATAGGATGCTAGGTCATTCATAGAAGATGTACATAGAGAAAATGTTAAAGAGGTTTAGCATGGAAAACTCCAAGAGAGGATTGATATCCTTCAGACATGGCATTCATCTCTCCAAGAAGATGTGTCCTAGCACACCTAAGGACATAGAACGCATAAGCAAGATTTCTTATGCTTCAGCAATAGGGAGCCTCATGTATGCCATGTTATGTACATGACCTGATATAGCCCATGCTATGAGTATCACAAGTAGATATCAGTCAAATCTAGGTGAAGAACACTAGACTTCTGTGAAATGTATCCTTAAGTATTTGAGAAGAACTAAGGATATGTTGTTGGTTTTTGGTAATGGAGAACTCCAAGTCCAGGGGTATACAAACTCAAATTTTATGTTTGACATAGATGATCGAAAGTTGACATCTAGGAGTCTATTTGTGTGTATTGGTGATGCTGTCAGTTGGAAGAGTTCCAAGCAGACGGTGATAGCAGATTTCACCATGAAAGTAGAATACATCGCTGCGTCAGAAGCTACGAAGGAGGCATTCTGGTACAAGAAATTAGCCATAGAGATTGGAGTGATGCCATCGGATGCCATTCCTCTGTACTACGACAATAATGGTGCCATAGCCCTTGCTAAGGAGCCGAGGTCTCACCAAAAATCCAAGCACATCGAGCAGCAATACCACCTCATCCGCGATTACCTCGAGAAAGGTTATGTTGAGGTCAAGAGAGTCGACTCTGTAAACAATGCGGTAGACCCACTCACAAAGCTGTTAGGCTAGCAGAAGATCGAAACCCACCTTAAAAAGATGGGACAGATTTGTAGCCAATTGGCTTTAGGTCAAGTGAGAGTTTGTTAGATATGTGTGCCCTAAAAGCCAGAATTGGCTAACACTTGTAATACATATCTAAGGGCAAAATTATAATTTTGACTATAAATAATAAAATGAATTATTTTTCTATCATAGTGTGTATTTGAAAGTGTCTGTTATACATTTCTTGAGTTAATGGTAATGATAGTTCATATTTTCAAAAGTTAAAAATTTAAGACATAAATTTTTATTATTAACTCATAAAATGCTCCAAACCATAGGATCATCATGAGGATGGTGATTGATCTAGAAGGTTGGTATACGATCGCTTCTTTAGGATAGATGAGTCTTAAGTCTATAGTGTAGAGACACCGGAGTGAGAGTATAGGTACTTGTTAGAGAATGAGGGCACTGAGCGTGACCATCTCAAGCAGTCATGAGGAAGTCTATCTTCTCGTCGATGACTGGCTCGAAGCTATAGTGGTGTGTCTGGCTTTTTGACCTAAGAAGCATCGGCAGTTCAGCTTGAGGGTGTTATAGTTTGACTATACCATAACTCGTTCTCCTAGCCATTCAAAATTCTGAGGTGTATGTTGGTTATAGCATGTTCATTGTAGGAATTAGATTGCACTAATAGGGGATCTATCTATCTTGGTAGATGAGGAGCAGCCCTATGATGATTATGAGAATCAAGTCCATAAGCCCATGGCCATGGTAGAGTGAAATAATAGAAAGAATTTCTATTAGGGTTTTCATATTGGACTTGAATCAAATGATTAATTGATATGACAAAAATTAGGGTTTGACGAGATCACCTTAACCCTAATCCGATCGAGGCTCAAGATAGAGGAACTTAATCACATAGGTAACTGCATCGAGAGATTCATTTTCAGCTCTGATGGATTACCATCATATGCTGCTAGGTGTCACTGGTGGATTTTGGGAGCAATTAGAATGATTTGGATGATCGATCATACTAGTTGTCTGAATCAGAAAAGTTCTGATCCATCGAAAGATGTTTCGATGATGTTGATGATAAAGATCATAACATATCCCATTATCATATAGAACTGAACCTAACTGATCACATAAATAAGGATTTAGATCTAGACATCATCAATTGGACTAACCCAGTTCAATTGATTTGAATAAGATTCAATTAGGTTTAAGAAAATCATGCTAGCACACGATTGAGCCTAATATTCTCCTTTAACAATCATTAAAAGTTATCTCGACTGAGCCAAATGTACTTGGGCTCACTCAAAAATCTTTACTTGGTTTGACTAGAGCTTGTCCATCTCAGAAAAGGGCTGTCTTAATTTATGAGATAAATTTGAGACAACACCTGCCATTTTCCGTCACCTGCTAAATCTTGTATTTGGACTTTGGTCAAATGTTGACCTTTGACACTTAGAGATCTGTCCATATGTAATGCACCCATAGGAGAGAAGATGGGGCTTTGTCCCCTTGCTAAAAAGTAGAAAGGGAAGGGGCGCAAGCCGAGGGAGACATGCACCCCACGAGGATGATGCCTGGAGTCCTGTACAGATGGGACTCCAGGTCGCTTCATACTTTCAACTTGGGTGACACCAAAGAGTACTCTTTGACCAGTCTTGGCACCACCTAAGGAGATTTGTGAGGGACTTTAATCTGATTGGATTAGATGATGTCATCCCACCAATCAGATTTAGATCTGATTGCATAAAGAGCTGTGATTGGCCGGGATGATGTGGCACTGCATGGTGCAGCAGTGTCTATATAAATCCTATCTGCGCCTAGGATTGAGAACTTCTGTCCTTTGCCCATGCCACAAATCTTCTCTCTCTCCCTTTCCATTCCATCTTTAGGTGCTCTCTCTTCTATCCACATCCAAGACTTTTTGGGCTCGAGTTTGGTGCGATCCAAGCAAGAGAAAAGCGACAGGAAAGAAAGAAGGTAGCACTGTTGTAAGAGACAACAACTGATCTTCACAAGGCATTTTGAAGATTTCAAGATTAGATCCAGATCTGATTTTTGAAGCACAGATTGAGAAGGAGAAGATCTCTAGATCTTGCTCGAGTGGATACCAATAGAGATTAGGCATTTGCTTGGCTATATCCAGAACCTCAGGCAAACATCGGGATCATCATAGGATAACAGAATTACCCATAATAAAGATATAATTAAATTAGATTTAATTTAATTTAATTTATTTTATTTTATCATATCAATAAGATCAGATCTGAAAAGTTTCAGATCTAATTTGGATCTAAGAGAAAAAAATTTGAAATATCCCTCTTGATCCAATCAGATCTGAATGAATCTCACCCGGGAAATAGGATTTTTCCTTCAGAACCGTTTCAGCATAGTGTCAATGTATGTGAACTGGGTCAATCCAAGCAATTTTTTAGATTTATGTCTATAGATGTTCATCCCTAGGATGTAGGAAGCTTCTCCTAGATCTTTTATGGAGAACTGTGATGACAGCCAGATCTTTATTCCTTGTAATGCAGGGACATCATTTTCGATTAAGAGAATGTCATCCACATACAATACTAGGAATACTATTGCTGGACCATTAGCCCATTTGTATATGTAGGGCTTCTA